>QZCP01000384.1:0-28912 GCA_003956705.1 Brevipalpus yothersi
TCTCTCTCTCTCTCTCTCTCTCTCACTCGCCTCTCACGCATGCTCATTCGTTAAATGGAATTTTTTTTTATATAAGATTTTCTAAATTTAAACGCTTCATGCTGAACGAAACTTTGCCTTATAAGTTTCACGGGAAAAAGATGAAAAAGGACAATAAACTGGATGCTTGATATGTTTAGCCCTCATCTTTCACCACATCGAGTCAATTAATCATTCGAGCTCAAACTTTTTTTTATTCATGATAAAACAATTCCACATTAAATGGAAAGCTTTAGAAAGCTTGAATTGAATTCATTAGTTTTCTGTATGATCTAAACAGATGCATATTTTTAGCATAAAGTCCCAAAATTATGCACAATTTTCTCTCTCTCTCTCTCTCTCTCTCTCTCTCTCTCTCTCTTCCCACATAAGCATGATAACATGGACTGAAATTGTAGAAAGGAATAGCAAAATATAGTCTCCAATAGGATAGATCTGAACCCTGACAGAACAGGAAAAGAACAGAGAATAGAAAAACAAAGGGATTTACTGTACAAATTGTTCAAAGCATGGAGTAAACTTTACGTCAGCCTGTTAGACCTGAACATTTGAAGTTCCTTATTATTATCGATGGTACAGAATTTGGGATCGCTTGTTATCGTAACATTCCAAATAAACTTCATGCTACTCTCTAGCCCTGTCTTTCCTCATCCTTTTGCCAACTTCAACTTTCTCTCTCTCTCTCACCATGGTGATCCAATTACGATTGAAATAAAACTTTGAACTCTGAATATCTTCTCTCTCCCTCTCTTGCTCTCTTTCGATATTTTACTAGCAACAGAACGATATTTTCCAGTTCATGAAGATGAAATAACCGTTATATATATAAATTTCTTCCGGTTTATACGCAATGTTTACTTCTTATTTTTTGTTCCATGTGTATTTGTTCCACTGATACCCATGAGGATATAGGGAAGTAATAGTAGTAGTAGTGGAAATCTCACTTTTCCTCACTTTTTCTCACTTTTATGCACCAAAAATCCTGATACTGTTTGTTTTGCCCATCAAGCAGGAAGAAACGATTCAATCTTTCTTACGCACTTACACACACACACATAGACATAAAACTTATAAATAGTCCATTGGGATTAGAAGATGGAATATAGTGAGAAAAGGAGCCTCTGATTTATTTTCTTCCTGTCTATTGCCCCCTATCAATTACAGTGCCTTATATACTCGCACACCAAGTGCCTACGAAGTATGATCATCTCTTGTGGTGGATCACCAATACAGCGTAAAAAATCCAGTCCAATATTTAATTTACCACTGATGAACAGTAAAGAGCCGATACCATTTATTGTGGTCAAATGTTGCCTCGAAATTGAGCGTCGAGGATACACTATCAAAGGAATATATCGAGTTAATGGTGTCATATCTCGAGTGAGAAAGTTTATTCGAAGCTTGGAAAATGAGCCCTACTTAATTGATTTTAGTGAAACTAATCCCAATGATATTGGACACGTTCTCAAAGAATACTTTAGATCGGTAAGTTTTACCATGCATGAAAAGGGGATAAACATTACATTTTCATCATCATGGATCCAGAAAGAGAGAGAGAGAGAGAGCGAAAAAAAATACTTTACAGCTACCATGTTTGCTGATTCAGTGTGATACATATACATCAGCTGTGTGTGTGATAATGAATATATAGTATACAGAATTAGACACGTTCGATTTAATAGCTATTCAATCTGCATACACAGCAATCACAGTCTTTCGACTAATGTATGTAATCATAGGCTTGATCTAGGAACATACTTTCATCTGTCGTATTCAGCGATGTTGATGCTGAACTTAGCAAACTTAAATGTCACTTGATGTTCAGGAAGAGAGAGAAAGTGTGTACTACTACTGTGTATCATGGCATGTATTCATCAATCTCGTTCTGATGACCTGATTGTGATTGTTTTATTTTTTTCTTCTCATTACAGCTTCCTGAGCCCGTTTTCACCACCGATTTACACTCACAATTTATAAGTGTTGCCAAATCTCATCGCAATATGGACAATGATCCGGTTAAATTATCATCCATGATAGACGATCTTAAAACTGTAGTCGCCAAGCTACCTCATAATCATCGATCAACATTATCATACTTGATGCATCATCTCAAATTCATTGCCAATCATCAAGAGATCAATCAGATGTCCGCTAAAAATTTGGGTCTTGTTTTTGCTCCAACATTATTCCGAATGAGGTGAGTATGAATATTGATTACATTGCAGTCTATTTCTAGGGAAAAATAATATTTCTCCAAAATATCAATAAATATTGTTGAGTCTTAGTTGGAAGTAGTTTCTCTTACTTTAATGCTCCCAAAAGATTCTTCAAATGAGAAGGAAAAAAAAAGAAAGAAAAAAACTGTATGCTTGATTCAATAATGTCTCTGGGCTTTTCCAGGAAATCTTTATATGATTATTCTGTTCCGTTTATTTTGAGCAAATGAAAACAACCAGAAAAAAAATCAATGTTCGATATAACATTGAATGAATGATTCATTTTTTCTCTTCTTCTATCATCATCTCTCACTTATCAGCGTGGGCTGATAAGAAAATTATACTAAGATATTGACATTCCTATCATTGTTCATTGAGGATGAAGAATTGTGTGAATCATTCATATGACATGGTGTACTTTTGGAAATCAAATTGAGGTGTATAAACTCTCTCTCTTTCCGATCTACTTTCCATTCTGACTTGAGATTGCTGGTGAATACATGATTTCCTAATTGATTTACACATCTTTCGCATGCATACCTCAGCCTCTGGAGACCTAGTTTCGTCTTGTACCTTTTTTTCTGATCCTCCTCTTCCACCGAAATCTGTGGAAATAGTAGAACGTGATCTATTTGATTGCCATAATATTCAGTGGAAGCAGATTGACAACCACGAATTGGAATATATATTCTGCTCCGTTGACAATCCATCCAATCACTCGGGTATGATGTCGAATGATGAGTGAGGGAGGTTGGATTGATGTGGGAAGCAATTTGAATTTTTTGAGCCATCCTGAACGATATTCACTGTGTTTGTTTACCTGGAATGATCGAAAATAGATATACGTGCACAATCACTCATGATTTGCTGGGAAAATTAGCTTTCTCCATCATCATGACCTTTCGACCCGCACACGAGTTTCCCTTTCTCTGTGAGTATATTGTATGGATAAATATCTCTCTATGGTAGCTCTCTGGAATGTTGCCTGAAGTACTGGAGTTCATACAAAATCGAAAGAAAATACTGAGTCAAGAGGGCAATTGTTCCAGAGAAGAAGCGAAAAGAATAAGAATTCATTTGAGAGTGAAAACATATGAGAGCATGAGAGAGAGAGAGAGGAATACATTTAATATGCACAAGATTATTCATTCCTCCATTGAATGACATGCTCATCTAACATTCCATAACTATTTAGCCCTACAACTTGCCCATTGAGCCAGTGTTTTTCCAATCTCAATATGTCAATAATACAAATCTTATTCATTTTGGTAAAGAATTTTTCTTCTCTCTCTCTCTCTCTCTCTCTCTCTGACTCTGACTCCGGTCCTGCCTCTTTTGTTACTGATATTTCAAGGGAGACAAAATAAATCAAAAGACTCGCTCATACGAATAAGTAAAGAGATTGAGAAAGAGATGATAGATGTGGAATACTGTAAGAATCGATTGGACAAATATAAGTATGAGATGAAGAACTGTTTGAAAGGGAATGCAAACACAGTAACTGCAATTCAGAATGCAATATTGTTGAACCAGGATGGAAAAGGAAGAGAGAGAGAGAGATGAACATAAAGTGGACAGAAGAATGACCGAGCGAGAAGAATTGAGAATAGAAGAGGAATGAAGATAAACTCAAACAGAAAATATGATGACAAGTGGCGTGATTATGACAATTATTGGCTAGTGGAATAGAACTTATGGCTTTTTCTTGTTGGATAGTGTTCCTATAAATCATCATTCTTTTTCTTTCCGATCATCATGGGATCATGAGATGATGCTCTACTTTTATAGTCTGTCTGCTTGGATGAGTATAAGTAGCGAAGAGACACAGCGAGGAAGAGATAAAAGAATTTCATTATCAGCTTTCGATTTGCACATGATTTTGTTGCATCATTCAAGGGTCATCCTGATGAAAACCACTCATTCTTCCATCAGCTTGCCCCTTAATCCATCTTAGCTTTTCCATTTAATCTTCTTGAGTTACAAACTAGTGATAGAAGAGAATCAAGAAACTATTCCGCAATAATATTATTCTTCGAATTCTTATGTAACAGATTTTCTTCATCCTACTAACAAATAATTTCTTTTTTTTCATCCTCTCTTTCTCTCACAGGGATGTTGATGGAAACGTTTTTTCCATGTTATTTGATAATTCACTCCAGACTCTTGTGATTGAGTGTCTGATCGAATATTGTTTCGAAATATTCGGTCCTCAACCTGAAACTCCTATTTATAATCGAGCGTGATCAGGATCACTGTTTAAATACAATCATCGTTCTCAAATTAAGTCCTCTCCCCCCCCCCAGTAGTAATAATAATAAACATAGCGAAATGATTCAATGTCTCATGTATTGTGAATTTTGATGTGAAAATTTTTTGTCAAACAAATCATTTATACATCAATTTATCAACTAAAATCAGGAAAAACGATGACTCATCATTTTTTACAGAGAAGAGAGAAAAAAGAGATAGAGAGCTATCGACAGTTATTAGTTATTAGTTTTTTTTCTATGGAATCACAGGAAATCAACGAGGGAGATAAACAAGAGGTATTAGTTAAAAAAAAAGATTAAAAAACTGACGTAAATACGTTGAAGAGAAAGAGGAAGATTATCATCTAGGAATGAAAAACTCGGAACACATTAGTTATGGCACGTCGACATATTGGGCAAGCATCATGACGGCAAAATAAGAGTTTACCACAGGTCATACAGGTACATAGATGATGACATGGATGCAAAAGGCAGTCTCGATCTGTATCCATACAGACAACACACTCTTTTTCCTTACGATTATTATCAATGGTATCGATGGCATGGCGTGCGGTTAGTTCAATATCAACCGAATTAAGGGACCATAAATCAGGTACTGGTAGAGCAAGTCGATGACCTTTTTGATCGTTCATGTGACGTATGAATGCTATGGTGATGTGTGCATGTGTGTGTCATACATACACAGGTACACACATTTGAGGAAACGCAAAAGTACGATTACATGTAATGAAACGCAGTTTATCGATTAAGTTTTGAGTAGAAAAAAAAGTTTCAGGAAGAAGAAGAAGAAGAAGATGATTTATAATAGTGCTGTCGACTAGGCATTTGGACTTACCATTTTTGCGAGATTCACGTTGCTCTTCACTCAATACAATTGGCTCTGGACCAGATCGAAAGAAAGCCACTCGACCCATACGTTCCAGAAATTGGCGAACTGAATTTGAGAGAAAGAGAGAAAAAAAGAAGAAAAAGTTAAATAAAATTGTTACCTTTCAAGTGTGCAATTCTCAGTGAATTTTTTCTTTGACAGAAAATGAAATCAAGCACTCAAGCTTTCAACGAAAATGAGCAAATGAAGAATCTGTCTTTCTCTACTGACTGACTGACTGGCTAGAATGATGACGGAGACGTTTATTGCTTTTGTCACTGTGTGTGAACCATTAAATTTTGGCTGATAGTTAAGTGAATTAATCAAATAGTGGAGAGCCCCTCGAGTCATTTTCAATAGAGCGTATGCTCATCTAACCACTCTCAAATGACAAAAAGGAAAATAAAAAAAGATAAAATTCATAGAGAAGATCTCTGTGGAACAGCTTTACTGATTAAATTTCATTTCCACTCTCAGGTCAACCATCATGGACGATTTGTACACGCTTTCTAGTCCTCTCTGGTTCCATGATTTCAACTGATATTGATCTGATACTTTTGCAAGTTGGATGGTTTTTTCGCTCAAAAGTTACTTCGGTAAACCTGTGGCAAATATCAAGCTTCTGAATGTGTGTGATTGATGGAAGGATTCTGATGAAATGATGAAGAGATTCCCATGAAAATGCAGTCTCTTTGGCTCACCTTGTTCTAGGGTATTTAATGAAGTATATTTTGTTGCTACCAATTCAACTTCAGGTATGAAGTAGACAGGAAAAAGAAATCGTATACCAAGACATCTCTGGAATGGGATGTAATCTTTAGATGGAATTTCGTAGAAGCATTTTTCGAAAGATTAAGTACAGTATCAGGTTCACTTTATTGCTCAACATCAGCACAAGGTTCGAGTTAAAGTGATGATTATTGAGTTTATCTCCTCTTATCACACTGATTTTTTTTCTAATCTGAACCTTCACTGAACTCGGCGATGAATTAGATTCTTTCTAAACAGCTTATTTCTTTAGGGCCAATTTTTTCATCTTAAATTCTTACCTCTCGAGCGGTCATATCACGAAATATATCATCAACAGAAAGTCTCATGGTGCTAGTTGATAGTATAGCGTCCTCAGAACAGATTGCCTCGATTCCTGATCAAAAAAGTTACATTTATATTAGTCAACATGATAATAATACCGATTCAAGTTGTGCTCTCTTGATTGATGACTCACTTTTGAAAAGTTGCTGTTTAAGTTCCAAATTTTCTGGAATAGATTCCAATATAAATTGGCAGCCTCGGACGGCATCTTCCAAAGAGGAGAAACAATAAACATCACCCTGATTGAGGAAATGATGGAAATGGAAAACGTTCCAATCAAAACATTATCATCATGAATGAACAACTTCTTTCACTAAGAACGATACCAGATCACATCTGGAACACAAACTTCGAACTTGATTCCGATGTTTCTTGGATCCTCTGAATCGAATGTCTTCTTACACTTACACTAAAATTGTTTCCAACCAAAAAACCATCCTCACGTAATACTCGTCTGTCTTCACCCAATCGTAAATTGATTTCGTTCAATATCAAATTATCTTCATCATACACACGTACTTGATGTCCAGCATGAGCTAATGAGCCTAAAATATGTAGATAAAATGCACTTAAACATCTTTTTGAACTTCTTTTGAACTGAACATTTAAAAATGATGAAATATACCTGCAATTTTGATACCAAGAACACCACAGCCTATGATGGCCACTCTAACCATAATGATGATGATGATACTAGATGAGTCCAATGATTATGATTATGATGATAAATTTACATATGATCTGTGAACATAGACTAGATCAGTAACATTTGACAAGTGAACACCGACATGAAGTGAACAACATCAAAAGACACAGAAAATAGCATCTCCTTGACAATGGTAAAAGCAAGTAATATGGTAAACAAACATTGAAAAAAAAGTGTTGAAACTTGATTGATCAATCAATGTTATCGGTTATTTTTTCACAGTTACCAAGGCTAAATCAATGCTTGATTTTATTGGTTGTTGATGATTTTGGTAATTTTAGCCTGATTAACCAATAGAACCGAAGTAAAACCGAGTGTGTGTTCGTTGATCGGTTGACAAGTACGATGTTGAAGGCTCATTCCAGCAACTTTGATCACTCAAAGTAGTCAAAGTAGAATCAAGAATGGACACAATTTACAATTTACTGTTACTTTACACGATCATACTCCGAACAGATTTGTTTTCTTTCGACAAACAAATATTTTCTTAGAAGTTATCAGATGATCAAGAGAGAGAGAGAGAGAGAGAGAGAGAGAGAGAGAGAGAGATCACTTGAGATTCGTTTCTCAAGTTTTTCGAAGGAAAAAAACAATCGCGTGATAAGACGTAATCTGAGAGAAAGGAAACATAAAAAGTTTCTCTTCCCAAACGAAATGGATTCCGAAGGATGATGAAACAGAGCGATGGCTCGGTGAGATAGTTTATCTCACATCAGTTATTGTGATGGAACTTTGAAACAATCGAGAAAAAGCGAGAGACAGAGAGAGATGGAATATTATCAGAATATCGGATTGAAAGATGTCCCGATGAGACAAAGAAAATTCTATTAGATCCCATTCAATGATATTCTTCATTGTCAATACACAATGATCAGTGTTGTAACAATTGAGCTATGGTTTAAAGAGAAGCGATCTTCTAAATTAAAAAGGTATCAAGATGCGATAAATGAGAAATGTAGCGGCAATCATTTGACTCAATTTCGTTACTTGACCAGTTTTGTATATGGTGAGATTCTTATGATATTCAACTCCGATAGTTCATGATCTAATGAGATGCTGTAGGTAAAAACTGATGTATGAAGGTAAGTAGAAAGAAGAAAAATTGAAAAAATTATCAGAACAAACTGGTAATTCCAATAAAAGTTGTTATTATCAACGATTAGAGAGCTTAGGAATAGAATGAAAGAAGTATAAATGTGCGAGAACAACAAGTTATTTTTTTGGTTAGGGACAAAAATCATCTTGGGACATCATTTTGTAGCCAAACAAATGTTTCGAGACATTAGAGGAACCCAACAATCGGTGTGAATGGTGCATTCAGTCTGCAAAAAGCAAATACATAAAAGTATATATGATGACAGATAGAGATCACAAAAGTAGAGGCAAACCATGATCACGAAGGACCAGATTTCATAGGCGATCCAGTATCAACAAGAGAGCTTGGCACTGTTTGATATGGTCTGCTTTCAATGTCCTGATAGCCTCCACGACCACTGCTACTGGTTGGATTGGTTACCGGTGTACCAGCACCATAATTAGCGAAACCAGGAATTCCAAGGGTATTGTATCGACCAGATCGTTCATTGTAGAAACGCAAAAGAATCAGTGAACTAATCGGTCTGAGAAGCAGATTGATGATGACGAAGAAAGTGCCCCAAGTGAAGACTCGATTATGTACACCAATGGTGATGGCATCCATTAGAATGAAAAGCAAATCCATGAAGGTTGTAATCAGTATTGGTTCCTCTGATTCTGGTGAATGAAGACACCACAAAATACCGATGAAAAAGAAAGCATTGTAAAATAAATATGAGCTGGGAAGAATTTCTCCTTGAAGTGCCCTGAAACAGAGTGGAATACATACACATTAAAAATTAGATCAACATTAACAGGTGTTCATCGATACTAGTAGTTGAATAAATTACACACAATCGACATGCTTTGGAAAGGTAACCAATTTGGGTCCAATAAACAGATTGACAGTGAGTGTAATAAAATGTTCAATATACAGACACCCCAATTCATCAGTATCAACAATAATCAACTTACAATACGGTAGGGACTAGATGACCAAAAAACAATATTCTCAAGGCTGGCCCTTGAGACAGTAGCCGTAAATCCATAGCGTTTGTGAAATCCAGCTTGAACAATTGAACTACCGAAATTGTCTTCCACACACAAAATCAAATAACCACAATCAAGTGATCACAATTAAGCAAGAAGATTGTGTAACAAGAGGAAAGAAAAAAAAACTTATTCACAACTTAGTATAACAATAACGCCTCATAATCTCAATGTGTTGATGATAAAAATACAAAAGCAATTAAACACAATCACAATACAGAAGCTTGAACATTTTTGAAAGTATCGATCTAAGTGAAACATCGATATATCGCTACCTTTTTCGAGATACAGTCAACCATCTCTTATTCGAACAGTCCCTTAATCGAACAGAAAAGCGCCATCTAGCGTCAATTAGCTTCTCTACCTGCCTTTCGCGCTGCTTTAGCAATATGAAATTGTTATACGGTCCCTCAGAAAACCCCGGAAAAAACTCTGCCACCTATCGGATCTGAACACCCAAAGTGTTCGGATAAGAGATGGTTGACTGTACCAATTTTTTTTGGCGCCATTCTCATCATATTATAGCAACCGGTGTCAAGTGAGTAAAAATTATCATGTTAAAGTAACAGTAAATGATGATGATGAAGATGATGATAGAGGAAAAGAATTTCTTTCAATTCATACTTAAGTGTTTTCAATGTTGTGGTGTGTAAGATGATGTGTTGAATTTTTTAGTGAGACTGTGAAAAGATGGAAGGGAATGGAAGTGCTATGATTCACGTGTATGAGTGGTTACACATTAATACTACCGAAGTTTCAGAACGAAGGGGTAACGAAATGCTATCCTAACTAATACCACTACTATAAGTTTGAATGTTTCGATATACACTGGAGGATGGTTTGACAATCAGTTCGCAAACAATTAACGCTAGTTTGGTAATATTTTGGTCTATTTGATGGTTAATTTCAAACTTATGATTTGCCTTTTTTGAGGGGTGACTGATTATTCAGGCGGAGAAGGAACCGTTAATTTGATCAATTTCATTGAATATTCTCGGATAAGAATCGATGGTCAATGGAGTCAATGGCCTAAAAATGTAGAAAATTTGATAAAATATTGAAATTGGAAGAAAATTTGCATATTTTTTTGTTTGTTTTATTTTTCTGTTGAGATAAAATGGTAAAATGAAAAGTTAGAGTTTGATTTACCAAGCACTGGAGGCTGAATCATCTTGAAAAACCTGAGAATTCACTTTTTGCTTGGAATGATGTAATTAAAAGTGCTCAAGCAAGAAAAAACAATTGTATTCAAGCGAAAAACTACCAAGAAATTATCCATCTTATGATTTTCTTAGACGATCAATATCGTGAGATAATTTTCATAAGAGTACTTGATCTTCTTCCTGTGCTGAGATAGACGTTCTTGTTGAGTAGAGATGTTCTTTGAAGCATTTTGATCACTTGATATCTTAATCCGGTCACCTTTTATCACTTCCAGGAACATCTGAGGAAGGAAAAATTGTAATTGTCAATTGTGGCTCTCAAACAAGCGTATAATCTATCAACTTTATTCACGATGTTAGTTACTCAACATAAGGTGCAATTAAGGTGATCTTCCATGACTATTGACGAGTGGTTACCCACTCAAATTCATGGAAATAATGTTATATCAACAAATCATTACAAAGTGTGACTTTTATTCCTATTAAGCAACTATGATGATTGTAAATGCTTGTAAGCACGTGGATAACATAGCTCAGAGGCGAAATCAGCTCATGATTGTCAATTATAATGCGTGGTGCAAAAAGAATTCCCCTCGAGCGTACTTCGATCAAGAATCATGAGTAATTGTATGTGTGTGTGTGTTCGAATGATGTAGGATGTGCTAAGGGTTTTCTACAAAATAGATTCATTCCAGGGGAAAAAGAGATAAAAGGAAAAAAATTGCCATAGAAAGGAGAGAAAAACTGTTGACTCTGGGACTCTGATATTCATGTTTCGCAGGGTGGCAGGAGCAGAATATCTCAAGTACTCTTACAGCACATCGAATCGAAAGGATCCTTGAGAATAAAGAGAGCGAAAAAATGAAAGAGAATAGCAGACTCTTTCTCTCTCTCTTCTTCCTTCGCTCACCCCAATTTTTATCTCTCTCTCTCTCTCTCTCTCTCTCTCTCTCTCAATTTGATTTGATCATACTTGATTAATAAGAATATGAGTATCATTCATTCTTCTATCGCCTTTTCGTTCCTTTACATCACAAGATTTTCACTTTCTTTTATAAGCAGCATCTTCTCCAGAAGAACTCGAGAAAAAGAGTGAGAAATCAAGGGGAAGAGAGAGAGAGAGTAAATCAGAGTGATAGAGCCGGTAGCATGTTTAATGCGAAGAATAGGATGGTGCTAATGTGCTTGTGTCACTATTTTGACTTAACCATCCTACGATAGTGGGAGCATTAACAATTTTCATCAACTTTCTATTCCAAAGCGAATACAAGTTCACTCACTTCATGATTGATCGGTGTTTTCACATAAGTCAAGTGTCCAAGTCAAATTAATCTAGCAAGATTTATATTCGTCCTGACGAATAGTGGAACATTTTTCTTTGTCTAGGTGCTTGTGACGCAATCATTCGTATATATAGATCATTCTTTTTTAATATTTACCATGGAATTTGAAGATATTCTCTCCTTGTTGGGAGAAGATGGACCTTTCCAAAAAGTTTTCACCTTTTGTTTCTTGGTTCCTGTTGCTTTCATAACACCATGGTTAATGATGACCACAATTTTTTTGGTCTCAAGTCCCAAACACATATGCTCAAATAATTCTCTGCTCAAAAATATAACTCGCTCTCAGATTGGCGCCTATTTTGCCAATACAAGTCTGAGTGAACATGATTCGTGCTATATTAATACTCAAAATGGTTCCAGTGAGAAGTGTGATTCATGGATTTTCGATCAATCAAATTATCAAGAAACCTTTGTGACACATGTGAGTATGTGAAATAATGATCATTATCAACTTGATTAGAGTTGAATTACTATCCATCTATCCAACTCTTAGCTATAATCATTGGCAAACCTACATTTCAATCAAAGACTAATGAGAGACATGATGATGAAGGTTTTCCAACAAAAGACAGTCGAAATCATGTGTACATCTGTGTACTTATCCATAGGTATCAATAATTCATCTTACTAGATCAGATGGAATGACTGAGCTGAGTGTTTAAATGATACATATTGATTCAGGCATCTAGATTTAATGATTCTTGAGAGAGCAAGTGTGAGTGTGTATCGATTCATTTACCCAGAGTTGCAATTGTTCATGGAATTCGTCATTATCCGAATGCCTATTGAAACCTGAAAAATGAAAATTCTTCCTCATTCAAGTAGATCACATATGACATTTTCGATCTAGTAATTTTTCAAGGCTGACCAAATTAACTTCTCTTCAAGGAGACTTGAGGGCTCGTCAAAACTATTCTCTCTCTATCTCTATCTCTTTCCCTCTGATATTAGATGTTTCATGAGAATGGAAAGAAATTATATCGCAAAACATTTCGATGACATCTGTGTAGAACTTGATTTGTGTATTCATCATCATGATAAGAGGACAACATACAATCAAATACATTGAAAAATTCTCAGGGTTTTTCGTTTAGATCGTTTCTAAAGTTCACCGATGAATGTGTTAATAACGTTATGAACGCCTTGATCTTACAACTACTCATGGTCGTTGTAAATCTTGACAAGGACAATATCACAGTTAGTCAAGAATTGATCGTTATCTAGTAAGAAGTTAATATAGTGAAAAAAATGACAAGAGTGATCATTAACAAGTGTTTAAATGGATAACATGTCGTTCTAACAAGTGCTCAAAGTTTATCAGCAAAAAAAAACTGGAAAAATTAGTTCATCTCGTTCTGTCTTGTAGTGAGCCTCACAACATACATACATAAATATATATCAATCCTGTTATAAATTTTAAAAAAAAATTCTTAAAACGGTCATAAATAGTCTAAAATGTTGATCAGGGTCATGTCCAAGCTCTATCATTTGACTCTTTGATCATTAATTATCCGAAGAAAATGTTGAAATTAAGGAGTGGCAAATAGTTGATAAAGAGGCGATCAAAAGGGAATTTTTGCCTCACTTTAACGGATAGAAAAAATGTGTTTGATTCACGATCTGCCATAAATTGAAACATTTCTCAAGCCAATTGATGAATGGCATTTCTGATTGCGTTTTTAACTTTCGCAAAGTATTTAAAACCTCTCCTACATGTTCCATACTCGTCTGAGTTATTGATACCATCAGGAAGATCGTCATGCAAGTCTTTCAGAAAATCATTGATCTCCTCCAAGCGTAGGGCATAAAATTCATTGTCATCTCTATTTCGAGCTTTATCAATCTGCTCTTGGGTTATCTTGATAGTTTCCTCTGCCGCTTTTCTCAGTAATTTACAGTCTTCGTCTGTCAGATCCTCTCCATTATCTAGAAAAAGGAAGAGAAAGGGAGTCAATATCTCACAACTCTTGAATCGAAAAATTTTTCAAATCATATCTTGGACTGATTTTTGTGGGGAATACATACCTTCTGGTGGTGGTGGCAGAGCGTTATTAACATTTGCTTCACTAAATATAAGAAACTGGGTTAAAAAAGCAAGCTTAAGACAGAAAACTTTCATCATTGATCACAATTTTTCACAGGTTTCTCAAAATAATTTATTTCTTCATCCAAACAACACAAACTATTAAACCTATGATAAATTAGCGAGAAGTTACATTTGCTGTACTATGTTGTACAATGCATCATCAAAATAATCGACACCATCTGATGATGTTCATCTTCTCAATTAATCTGTTTCTCGTCTGTGTGTATCAATTCCATATGCACCTCTCTGGTATGAGCTTGGAAGTGAGCTTCACAATCGTTTTGCTATGAGTTGAAAAACATCAATTCATTCACCAGGAAGAGTGCTCTCTACATTCAAATGTACTTCAAATTCTTTTCCAGAGAATTATTGAGTCAAAAAATCCTTGAAAAATTCTTCAGAAGTTCTTCCTGTCAAGTTGGAAATAGAGCAAGAACCGATCTTTGAAACAGTAAACTTATCTGAAATCAGTGGAAGATAACCTTTCCGAGATGATTTCTGATTCTCATTGATTAGAATTATGCATCTTCGAAAAATTAAATTAAAATAAATTAGAGAAAATTCAATAGTAAGAGTGTTTATTACTTAGCTCATCTGCAGCTGCTCACTCATTTCAAGCTCAAGAGTTATTCAAGCAAGACGATTTGAAACCTGAAGAACTTCAGACGGAATCATGTTTCATGGATAATTATCTTGAATACCCCGAAAATTCGAATTCTATTCTTTTCTCTCCAAGTAACCAATTTTTTGGCCTTGCAAGCATAGATAATGAATTAGCATTTATCAATGTTAAGTGAAACTTATCCACTTCTCTTAAAAATTTCTATTCTTCATTCCACTACTTATGCAGCATAATCTGGTCTGTTCAGATGAACATCTCATCGGAACCGCCTTGGCTGTGATCAGTGTTGGACAATTGGTTGGAACTCCATTATTTGGATACATAGCGGACAAGTAAGAAGAGGATGAAGAAGAATAAAAAGATAGAGACCGGAAGATAAAATTTGCTTCCTCAGCAAAACTAATTCATGTAAATTGATCAATTTCCTTTCAATCTCAGTTATGGCAGAAAGAGGGCCTACTTTTTGGGCGTATTGATAAGCTTTATATCCACTTTGTCGCCAACACTAACCAAAGGAATATACGAATTTGTTGTCCTCCGTTTTGTCCATGGACTGTCCACAAATGTCAGCATTCAAATGCCACTAGTTATGGGTGAGAGTGATTTTAATGGGCAACCAAACGCATAGTCCAACTTTAAATGATTTCCATTTTTTAACAGCTGTCGAAATTGTTGGACCAGATCGAAGGACCAGAATCACTTTCATATCTAACCTAGTGTTTGCCATGGGATTGGCTACACTTCCATTGGCAGCCTATCTAACCGGACACTGGTTGTGGATGAGCTGGCTATCCACATTGATCACATTCATTGCCCTATTACTATTCAAGTAACTTTCAAACCCATAAAAAGAAGAAGAAGAAGAAGATTAAGCCACCATCATCATAAAATTGGATTAATAATCATTTATTTTACTTCCTTTCCCTCTTCGCTCTTCCCATCTCTCTCTCTTTCTCTTTCTCTTTAGATGGGTACCAGAATCACCTCGATGGCTTATATCAGTACGAAAGTATAAAGAAGCTCATAAAATATTAATGAAAATTGGACGAATGAATGGCAAAAAGATTGATGCAGAGAGCCTAATGCGAGATATCAAAGTGAGTTTTGATGAGAAAAAGAGAGAGAAAGAGAGGCTGATTTTTGAAATATTATCCATCTGATGTACATGTATTCCAATACATTTTCTATCATCTTCCAGGAGGTTGGTAAAAAATTTGAAAAGACAGCCGATAGTGGTCAAGCAAGTGATTCAATTTTACAGTGTTTCCTCAATCGAAGAATATTATTGATAGTTGGCTGTAGTGCTTTTGCACT
This sequence comes from Brevipalpus yothersi, assembly GCA_003956705.1. Taxonomy (NCBI): domain Eukaryota; kingdom Metazoa; phylum Arthropoda; class Arachnida; order Trombidiformes; family Tenuipalpidae; genus Brevipalpus; species Brevipalpus yothersi. The sequence goes on from QZCP01000384.1 coordinate 15,844, forward strand.
ATTAGCCTCGGAGGTAGCTTACACCGGCTTACATTATAATGTTCGCAATTTTCAAGGCAACGAATTTCTTAACTACTTTCTATTGGCATCAGTTGAACCTGTCTCCTATCTGTTGGGCTACTATTTGATGAACAGTAGACTTGGACGTCGATGGACATCCGTTTTCGCTCTCAGTTTTACGGGTATCAATTTGATGATATGTGCAATGGTCAATCAGCATGATCTGGTTCGAGTGGCCATATTCTTTATGTTCGCCAAAATAGGTGCCACACTGGGCTACACTGTGATTGCTTTACATGTTTCCGAACTTTTACCGACAGTGATTCGAAATCAAGGGCTGAGCACAGTATTTTTTATCCTTTCACTTGGCTCAATTGCCATTCCTTACATCATTTTATTGGGTAAATATAGTAGCCATCTACCACTGGTGATCATGGGAACAATCGATGTGACCGCATCACTTTTAGCATCATTTTTACCCGAGACGAGGAATAAAATATTGCCACAAACTATTCCCGAATCGGAAAAGTTGGTCCAAGAACGAAGATATTGGTCTTTAGCACCGGTCAGGTGAGTATTGTTGATTAATAGTGAATATTGTGAACTGAAAACGTGCTCTCTTCTATTTTTTAGGCAATCTGATGATCAAAAATTCGAAAGAGAACCGATCGCAGTGAAAACAGAGTCATCAGATTCATCTTGATATTAGGACAAAATACATTGAGATAAAATTTCGTACCCTTTAATTATACATTAACAGATGCCAATGACATCGATATATCATTCATCATTTTTCCTAACATTTTGCATGTACATTACTCAGCTCACAAGCATATATACACACACAAACTCACAATCATCTTATCCATCAAAAGAATAATGAGTAATATGTCAAAAATTAGAGCTACATTCCCTGATTATAATGATAATACCTCATGAACAGATATAATCTGCTTCCGGGATACAAGCATTCTCTCTCGCTCTCTCTCTATCTTACTTGAGACGGTCTAGAGAGTACCGATAAGTTATTCAATAGAGAGGCCAATGATAACTTAATATAGTAGATAATTGAAAAGTTCCGTTGAAAAGACCCATTGTGAATAGTGGTGGCCAAAAAAAGTCTCCTTCAACTTTGAGGGCCCCAAAATTTTGTAAAGTGATGATTAAGATAACCGACATCAGCTGGATTGTTTCTGGAAATAGATTTTTCTAATAGAGTGATTATTCTTGTTTAAGGTTTTACTTCCACTTGATGTTGCATGCGAGTAAGAGAATCTCTTTCGCTCTTCCTGGGCAAGATCGCGTTCATTCTTCGGATAGAAGATGAGGCTGATGGAAGAGAAAAGCTAAAAAACAATTTTATATCAAGTCATGCCATGGTTGACCTCGTTGAGTGAGCATTTGGTTAGTAAAAGAGAGAGAGAGAGAGAGTCATCAGCATTCTGAATAGCATGAACTTTTAAGAGGTGAGATTGACGATGGTTGCAATTTAACACACGCCACTTAGCACACGATCGCGAGATAATTTTTTCGATTTGCTCGTGTTATTTGTTTGTACTTTGAAGAAAAAACATGGTTACATTTGTATGTGAGATGTATGTGTGTATGAATGTGGATAGATAGTTCACGAATTCAAGATTACTTCAGAATGACGATACAAAGATGATGAACATGATGGTGAGTGCAACAACATTGAAAAAATTGGTAGACCAAAGTATTTAAAAATGTCATCCAACTAATATGTAGCAAAATAGCTGTTTAGTCATTGTGACTAGGGAGTTTTGAAGATGAATGATGAGGGGAAAAGATTAGTTAATATTAGCGGGAAGGAGAAACATGGTAGAGAATAGATTTAATGGAATGCAAACATAAAATCAAACAAAAGAGAGAGAGAGAGGTAAAAAGAGGAAAAGATTCTAAGATGAGGTTGTCATTTGTCGCTAGAAATGTTCATAAATTGGTCTCAAAAAAGGTAAAATGATGAGAAAAGAGTGAGATTCATGGATAGAATACGGATAGAATTTGAGGTTAAAAGAGAGAGAGGTTGGTTAAGCGTATTAAGCAGAAGATTTTAAGACATTTTGGTGAGCAAGATGAAAAATTGAAGAGAGAAAGTGGAAAAACATGTCCAAAAAGCGAAGAATGTTGGAATCTTTTTTGCTTATAATACTGTCTTACTGACTTTAGTTAGCAGGTGGTTACTGATTTTCATCAGGTGACCATTACCAGGCAGATCACTTCAAAGGCAATGATCAGATGCCAATGTGAATGTAAACGAATAGAAATGCTTTCGAGGAGCAGAACTTGAATCAACATGATTTGTCAGAGATGGCTGTCCGAATACTTTGCGGTTGTTAGTATAACAAGTGGAAAATATCCTCCAATGTGATATGTTCATGTCGCGTGTGGCAAGTTTTTGTTGTTGTTACTGAACTGATGAGTTTTATCGATCTTTATCACTCCATTAGAATGTTGAATGGTAGAGATGGGCTGGGGATACTTGTACTATTCAAATTTCTGGTCCACACTCTGCATTCAATACCAACAGCAACATGAGATGTTAACGATTCAAACTTGATGGCGATGAATGGCTCCAAGTAATCTTCATGCCCGTCATAAGGGAAGAAGTATGCATCAATCTCTTGTGAAGGGTAATAACTTATTTTTCCAATATTTTCCTTATCAAAATTATGACGTCCACCGCAAGTGATCAAAATTTTCGATGATCCTGGGCCAATTTTTGAACGTGCTTCAGGAGATAATTCACTAGAATTTGACTTCATATCATCCTGAGTGTATGCTTCTGGCATCCAGTTGAGTATTTTGTTGAGCACAATGAACACACAAGGTGTGCCTGAGTATCCAAATTGGTCTTTGGGTTTACAATTTTCGAGTACACGATCAATCGGGTAGAAGCAAAACTCAAAATCAGAGGGCTGCTTACTTTCACTACACATGGTTACATTCTTTTGTTGGGCCACAAGATTGTTGAAATTGTATTTGTCAACAAATTTTTCCATCTGAGAAACAATATGTGATCGCTGTCTATCAGATTGTCCTGGCTCACCACGACGAAAACGTATCAAATTTCGTGAACCATTGGGCATTGGAATGGTGCGCATCATTCTTTGTACTGGATCTCCTTTCCAATCATCGGCAGGAGTCATATTGAGAATTAAATAAACAACTGTTAATCCTACGATAATTAGTAGGGCAAGAAGAGCGATCGCAACACCTCGTACTCTACGATTGGATAAGTATCTAGATGATGCAAGACGCTCTTTAATTGATTTTTTCTGTTGTTTTTCATTCTCCTCTTTAACCAACTTTTCAGTCGCTGGATCTGGTTCTTTGAGTATATCTTTGGTAAGAGATTTTTTACTTGAATTTTTCTCATCATTCTTGGTCATCTTCAGGAGAAAAAGAGAGGAAAAGAAAGAGAAGTGAAGAGATGAGAAAAGAAGAATGAATAACAAGATACAAAAATAGCATAGCATAGGTATTTAAAAAAATGGGAGAGGGAGGTAAGGACAGGTAGTAGGAAAGAGAAGAAAGGAATGAAAAACAAAAACGCAAATGAGCAGGTTAATTGTGCAAAGTTGATTGAAGGTAAAAGAAGTACCGACAAGTGGTAAAAAAAGAAGAGGGTATATAAGAGGAGAGAGAGAAACAGAAAGGTGCAAGTGAAGTAAAAAAAGTGCGTGAGAAAGGAAATAACCACAGCATGAGGCTAAAGGTATTGAGTAAGTCGAATCGATTTTGTGGGCTTCATTAGATGTTTGCAATGGTTTGAAATGTGGAAAGAGGATCTGGTTCTACCATTTCACTATTGATCATCATCATATTTCGGAGCGAGAGAGAGAGAGAGAGAGAGAAGCTCAAAAGTATTAAGATTCCTTACTGTAAGAATGTGCCGAAGAAGTGGAAGAAGGCGAATAGGAGAGAAAAACAATACATCTAGGTTTTGAAACTATTCAATAAGCGAGCTAAAACATTTTCACCATGGCTCACATTGCATTCATAAAATGGGAAAATAAAACAAAATACAAACGCATAAGAAACATACCTGATTAAGTGGATAATTTTCATCACCTTTAGAATCCATTATTTTCGACATTATAATCGGCTATTCCCACAATGGTCAGTGGTTGTCTCTCCTCCTCACTTGTATGTGCGTATCGAAATAAGTTATATTTTTGAAAAATTAAAAATGGAATCCCTACACCTAAGGAACAGGGAAAATGGGAATTGAAGACGCACACACACACACACAGGAAATGTTAACAATCACAATTGAATCATGTATGTTCAAATTCTGTTGTCACCAGATTAAAAAAAGGGAATGTATATTTCAAATTGCTAAAGCAATGCGATCCACCGAATTAAAGTGCACCAAGAGAAAGAGAGAGAATATAACAAAGAGAGAGGGAAAAGAAAGGAAAAGAGAGAGAGAGGAGAGAGAGAAGAGAGAGGCAGCAAAAGTCTCTCTCTTTGGGTGTTGTTTCTCTTTCTCTTTTTCTCTCTCTTTTCTCTCTCTTTTGCAGTGGCCGGTGTAACGCGCCATCTTACAAATGTGTGTATCGATCAGAATATACTCTTGATTCACCGAACGTGTGTGTATGAGGAAGGTTTACACGGATGATGGACACTTTCTATGCCTCCAGCTTTGATTGGGATAGGGTGTCAATTAGTCAGCAATTAATGTTTGTGCAATGTCATCGATTGATATCAGTTGAGAATATTTTTATCATCATCGGCAAGAGTCACTTGTTTTCCTGATTGATTAACGTTAAGGCAAAGTTTTTGAAAAAGGGTGGAGTCATGATGTGGTCTCACAAGAGGACGCTACTGGTATCAGGCCAGGATGAGTAGAAGGTAATGACATCTAGGGGTTGATATTCATGATGATAATATTTTTTCGCGCTCAATTTTTGCTCGATTTTTGCTTAATTTTGGACCAATTTTTGCCTAAAATTTTCACATGGAATATTCAAATTGTTTCTCAATTTTCTCTCTGGATAGTTAGGATAGTTAAGATAGTTAGGAGTGGAATGGAGAAAATTTTCCGAAAGAATTCAAACAAATGATCATACTCAAAACGAATAAATATTAATAATAATAATGATGATAATAGTAATAATAATAATATTTTTTGTTGGAGATGCATTGATTTGTATGGGCTGGGAGATATAGTGAGAAAAAAAATATGTTTTGTGGAGATATCAAAAATTTACATCAAGTTAATATTAAAAATAATAATAATAGCAATAATAGTGATGACAATTCATAGGAAAGGAGGAAAAAAAGTGATCATGAGAGAGATAAAAACAGAGGAGAATTTTTTTCCACTTACACATACAGTGAATTCACCCTGATTATATATTTGGCAAATTTATATAAGAATCTAGGATACCAATGTACTCCAATTGGTTGCCTAGATTCGGTGGGAGAAATTGGAGTGCTTGATTGGACTGATGATTCGATTGATATTCTACTATTTATATTGGAATTGCTATTAGTTTGAGTTTTACGGTCACTAAAATACTGGAAACGAGCATAACCATGTCTTGTAGTAGGAGTAGTAGTAGTTTTAAAGAAATTTCTCAAGAGTAAAAATTTTTGTCTAATATAATTGAGAGAATTTACAATATTAAACCACAATCGCACAGGTGAGAATGCAAAATGAGCTAAATTTTGATCTTCAATCAGAGCATAGCAAGATGCTACTATTTGATTAACAATTAAATTACCTTCACGAGTTAACGGAGCATATGAACCCCTATCAGTGTGCATAGTGACACGAATAACTTTCTCTAATGTAACTGACTGATTAATTATTGTTCTACTCTTTAAATTATCATTATGATTATTGATATTGGAATTTGTTCCATTTTCATTGGAAACATTATTATTATGCGAATATTTTCTAGGGTCACTATTAATATTTACATCTTTCCGCTTTTTTTCACTCTTTTCTTTCTCATTAGAGATCTCATTTTCATTCACTATATCATTACTATTACTATCACTACTACTACTACTGGAACTTTCCTTGGTATTAATAATCAAAGGACTGCTAGTTGACTGGATGACATGGACATACATGCCAGGCTCAATGAATCGAGCGAATGTGGCTTCTGATGACTGGATTGAGAAAGTGGACGAGGCAAATGGCAGGCTTGGATTGGTAGTGGAACTGGCTTGTGAGTGTGAAGATGGGATGAGAGATGGTGTTGTGGATGTCTTGGACATTGATGAAAGAGGAGGAGAGGAAGAGGAGGATGAAGAAGAAGAAGGTGGAGAATCAAAATTGATGGATGAAGAATTTGATGATGCTGGCTGATATGTGAATATCAAATGTGATTCGGTGAGAGTTATCTTTCTACCGGTCTCTGTTTCCACTGTATAGTAGAGTCTTTCAACACTCGGGTCTCGATCAAGGAAAAGTAGAATCTCACTGAAAACTAGACGACCATCGGAAGTTACCGAAAGTATCTCATCACCGATTTTAATTTCTGACATTTTTTGTGGTCCAGAATGAGTGTACACCACACTGTTACCAGAGAAACATCCTTCAGACTGTCCATCAGCATATTTATCTGGGCGAAAAGAGATAAAAGAGAATATTAATACATTTATAGGGAATAGAATAAACTGTGGAAAATATTCTTGTTGAAAGGCACAAATTCTTTGCTTGAAAAATCGTTGACAAAAGTTGTCAAGTGAAATTGATTCATGTAAATTATTATTTTCCCATGAAATTTTACTTTGAGCTGTGTGTATGATGCCCATCATTTCTCTCAGCTAACTTCCATCATCAACTCTGCTGAAAGCTGTGTCAGTGAAGCAGAGATGAGTGTTGAGGAACTGAGAAAATTTTTTAATTGAGTGGAAAGAAAGTGAATTCCTTGCCTTGTTAAGCATGGAATTACCGTCATCATGAACTGTATGTGCCACGCTTCTTCAGCATTTCAGACAAACTAAGTTGAGTAAGTGAAAAAAGCATCCTTCAAATTTGGCAGAAAATTTTTCAAAAATGTAGAGAATTTCGTTGGGACACCTCAAGTTGGATAAACTCAACATATCTCTGTAGTAAGGTGTACAGATAGAATTTCAAATCCTCAGTTAAATCATCATCATGGAATGGTTGGAGGAAAATTCTAATCACAATAGTGGGCATCCCATCAGATAGCTTAAGAGCCACAGAATTTGAGCTACATCAACACCATTTCAATAGCTAGCTCATTTGAATGTGGTTGAAAAGGCTGCCATCAAAATTGAAACAGAGCATCCGGGATGGAGTGGAGAATTTTGGAGCTTAAATTTCAGGACATCCGATACAGTCATTGGAGAATCTTCTTTTCGAATTGAAAGAAAGGTGCTCAATTGCAATTGAAATTATCATCAAATGACAAACCTGCTCACCCATTTCACTTACAGAGCCCAGCTTTCTCACCAAAAACTAACTATTAGAACAAATCATCGCTCGATTTAGCTTGCCGTTAAGCCGGCCATTTTGACACTGATTGGCGGTGAAAAGGCCACCCAGTGACTAGCCAGCGTAGCCCAATCCACAAAGAACGGCAAAAATTCAACTTAAACAGGGAGAATAGTTTCACAGATTAGAGTTCCAGCTTTAATAACCATCTCTCTCTCTCTCTCTCTCTCTCTCTCTCTCTCTCTCTCTCTCTCTCTCTCTCTCTCTATGGCTGTGTATTTGGGACCTTCAGAATCAGGGCGGCTAGTAAATTCAAGCTTCAACTTGCTCCAACTTCTTCTACAACTAATATCACCCTTCATACCTTCTGACAGGTAAGTCAACCTGAAATTGGAATCCGATTTCATTTAACAGGATTATTATTCACTCACTTTCACTATCTTCTCTCTCTCTCTCTCTCTCTCTCTTCTCTTCTGAGCAGACTGAAATTTCAATTTTTATAAACGAATTATACCACACGCAAAGGGGAACTTATCTTACCATTCTTGCCCTATCTGTCCGCCCCTTCTATTTCTGATACACTCTATCCTCCAAGATATCGTTTCTCTGATTTCCAACCTTTTTTATCCGATCATTTTCAACATCCTCTCTCATTACTCCAAATCACTATATCTTTTTTTGATCACCAGATGATGGGAATCATTATAGTGATGATAATGTCAATAGCCAAAATCCTAGTGAAAGTGTACCTCTCTCCCCATGCAAACATCAGCCCAATCATCTAGATCTTTGGTCGGCATCTTTCTTGCTCTCAGTCCAAACAGAAGAGAGAGAAAACTTTTCCTTCGCTCAAGCCTGAGCCTAATATTGGCTGATTATTATGGTCATAATCTGTGATTTAAAAGTGAACCCAGTAAGAGCAAAGGATGAAGAGTAAAACAAGCAAACTATACACTCTTAACCACTCATCATCAAGTTTTATTATTATTACTATATATTCTATACTGTTAATTGCTGTTCAAAGTTTGTCAATATTTTGTGATGACAAGCAGGCATCCAATATTCTAGCTACAAAATATGTGACGACACGTCAAAGACCCCAAGCACACAATTGTTTGAGTATGTTCGAATGTTGAACCTTTCGAAATGAGTATTCTTGTACACACACATGCACACAGATACATGCAAACAATCGGTGAAGATTTTTCTCTCTTTTCTCACGAACAATTCTTGGATGATCTGTTGCAAGTATGCAAGTAAGAAGAAGAGAAAATACTAGAAAAAGGAATGTGTATTCTCGTATTCTCAATGGAATTGGTGTGCTAACGTTGGTCAAACTTATCATAGAGCTAGCCGCGGGGAGCTTTAAGATCATTCTCATGAATCAGCACGCTACTTGACACGAGTCGACACGAGTGTGGTGTGTGTATATGTGTGTATGTGTGACCACCGTTGATCGTGTGTCTAAGCCACTATTTTCTCTTTCTTCAGCTCCTATACTTGATCCTATTTTCTTCTCTTGGCCCTCTTTCCCTCTCTCATCCTTCTCTCTCTCTCTCTCTCTCTCTCTCTCTCTCTCTCTCTCTCTCTCTCTCTCTCTCTCTCTCTCTCTCTCTCTCTCCCTCTACTCGCTATTGAAATGGCTTTTGTGGCCAGATCGTTTGTGGATTTTGTCATTATAGTGGTCATATCGACCACAGGGAAGAATAAGAAGAGGGCAGTGGTCATGCGGTAATGTATCACCACAAGCACGGCGGCCACAACAGTTCGGCGAGGCTTACTTACGACCAGTAGAGGGTGAAAAGAAGAGAGAGAGAGAGAGAGAGAGAGAGAGAGAGAGAGAGAGAGAGAGAGAGAGCATTGGGAGAAAGAGAGAAAAAAAAGATGATGATGGGAGAGAGAGATCGGTATTTCTCAAAAATGTGGCGAAAAAAGACTGTGGGAGAATGCTGAGCGAAGATGTTTGTGAGCAAAGTTTCCTTCAGCACAGAGAGAGAGAGAGAGAGAGAGAGAGAGAGAGAGAGAGAGAGAGAGATTTGAAGAAAGAGAACCCAAGAAACCGGCCGAAAGATCGAATTGAAGGGAGATAACAAGACAAATTTTACAGCAGGTAATTTGGTTTGGGAGAAACAGCTACAAGTTGCCCTTTTCTCTCTCTCTCTCTCTCTCTCTCTCTCTCTCTCTCTCTCTCTCTCTCTTCTTTGTCTCTCTTTCGGAAAGAAAGAGAGTGAGAGAGAGCATCTCCAAATACCCTCCACGAGGAGTCTTGGTGAACCCCCGCGTAGAGAGGCATCGAGAGCGCGGAGGCCAATATATATAGAAGGTCCGCGCACAGGTACTGGTAAGACTGGGCGATCTGAAACGTTAGCACTCTCGGGCTGTACAAGAGAGAGAGAGAGAGAGAGAGAGAGAGAGAGAGAGAGAGAGAGAGAGAGAGAGAGAGAGAGAGCATGCAAGCAAATATCTTGTATAGGTAGTTTGCACAGGTATCATGAGCATTGGGCTCCTCTCTCTTTCTTTTTCTTGCCCAGTGTGTTTGAGTTGTGTCCCAGTGTGTGTTCCAGAAAGAGAAGGATAGAGAAAGAGAGAGAGAGAGAAAAAAGAGCAAAAGGAATGGAATAAGCAGAAGAAGGCTTCATTCACTAGTTAGCCCTGTCCAAAACGTTTTCGCCGCTCTTTCACCTCAATGTTCTCTACTTAAGAGAAATTTATTGATGCGAAAAGGAGCTTCACTATTCCCATTCAACATACACTCTTTTCCACTTCTCAAGCGATTCTCTTTCTCCACACTTTCCTTGGATTCCTTTCATCGGTCAACCCAGAGTAGACAGGCCAATGAGTGAGAGCACTACTATCTTCTAATTATCTTCCTGGGTGCCCGACATTCGCCCATGGAACCAAAGATATGGCCCGGGAAAATGTTTGTGTGTGTATGTGTATGTGTAGATTGAATTTTACAGCCCATCGAAGAAGAATAATCAGCCTGAAGCATGAAAGATCCAGTAAAAGTAATAGAGAACCCTTGTTCTTGCTCTACTTTGGTATGAGAAAAAATTTTTGACACTCTCTCTCACTCCGTGTATTCCCTAGTCAAAGAAATATCGTTACCCAAAGATTGGAATAATACGGAGAGGAGTGGAAATAAAATTAGTCATATCATCACAGTCAGAATGCATGAATAATTGGATTCTTCTTCTTCTCCTCTGTTTATCTGATGTCTTGTGTAGTAATTCGTATGAAAATTATGCTACTCAACTCATAAACCACGTTGCATAGTACACAGATTATTCTAACTTATTGCATGCTGAAACAGCTCTGCTCTTGACATTTGTAGCTGTAACTAATGTGTTACGATTTCAGATAGGAAAAAGAGAGAGAGAAAAAAAACTAAGGTGTATAGAAACTAGATGAAAGACATCAAACAGTGACCTTGACTTTAATCCTGAGTATAATTTTTATAGTAGTAGTTGGAAAAGTTTTTCTCAAGAAATCAGAAAAGCATGAAACTGGAATGTATGTGTACATGCATGTGTACATGTCTTGAAAACGAGACAGATTAACGAGGATTTCAATTTTCATTAGCCAAAATCCTTATACCTTCACTTAACTACAGTATCTGGCACATGTGAGCTTGTTTATGTTATTCATTGACATTATGGGCAAAAATTTTCGCCCACTTAAGGTTAATCATGAATTTACGATAAAATGAGCACACACCAAAAGAAAAATTTCGCATATCATTTCTCAACATAATTCTTTCGTTGATGGGTGAAACCTTTTCGAGATTACTCATGAAAAATACGTGTATTGGAAAATTCACTCTCTAAAACATTACATCTGAATGCTCTCTCTCTCTCTCCCTTTCTCTTGGACTCCAGGATAATCAGTAATCAGCATAATAATAGTTAACAAATGTAAATGATTATCACAAAAGTGAACACAAAAAAAATTGGAGATGAATGTAAACTTTGATTAGACATTGTCTCAACGTGCTTCCTGTTAGCGAATACTTGTGAAGCGAGTTAATCATACTGTTTTAACATATTAAGTGAAGAAAATTTCTCTCTTTTTTTTGTGTACCTCTGATTACTATTTGGGTAAACATTAACCTCACTCATGCCAGTGGGATACACATCAAACACAAATACATACACGTATATATACACTCACAAGGTACATCCACCACACACGAAACCCTGAGGCATGCTAAATTTTGTGCGCCCATAGCAAACGCTCTTTTTTTCTACCTTCTTTCCACTCTTAGCCCCAACAGGAACTGAACTATACTAAAAATCGAATGTTTCAACCTCACTTGGGCTCCTCCTCATAAACTGTACCCGTATGTATCACTCACACATATAATGTGGATAAAATTGAGAGGACGGAACACGGGCGAAAAAGTGAAGGGTATAAATATACTAGGCGATAAGGTTTTTCGAAGCTTTTCATGGAAGACAGACCGTATAATCGGTGTGTATTCAAGTTAAAAAAAGGAACTCAAAAAAAGAGAAAGATAAAGATAAAGAGAGAGGGAGAGAAAAAAAATTATGATGATAATAAACGTACCTGATTTTACTGAGGCGTGAATATGATATCGGGACTCATAATATACCCACGAAAAGCCCGCTTCCACAGCCAAACGGGCCAACATACCGTATTTACTACGATCTCTATCACTAGTGGTTATGTCAACAGCTCTACCTTCATAATGTAATGATTCGGATGCATGATGATTCTCTTCATCCCAACTTTCGGTCACACGAAGCTTGATGCCAGGCCATTGATTTCGAACGGACACCGCAAGAATGTCCAATTTTTCTTTCAAAATCTGTCCCAAGGCGAAAATAGGTAAGAAAATGAGTTAGAGAGAGAGAGAAAAGGGTGAGAAAGTTTCTTCTTCTTCAATCATCATCGCTGGAAGGACATTTTCGGTAGGGGAACAGTTTTGGTGACCACGGACATGTCCATGTTTCAAAAGACAGAAGCATACACAGAAAGAGGAGTAAGTAAGGGGGAAAACTGTGTGCTTGGTGCTAGAAGATAAAACATGAATGAATATATCCCAGGTGAGCTAGAAAATGTAGCAAATATATCTTATGCTAGAGTGCTCATTAGTTTTAACCTTCTTGCTTTCTTTCTTTCTCTCTTTCTCCCAGAAGTTTGGCTCAATTTTTCAGGCCCTTTTGAGACATGCCGAAAAGTCTTCTTCTTCTACTGCTTCTTCAAATCTCATAAGTTTTGCTTTTCTAATGAGCCAAGTATGTACCTTTTGGCCATTTGGATGGGCCTTTTCTTCCATTCAATTTCGCCCAAACATATTTCGCTTGTCTTTCTATCCTCAACATCGCTGATCACTATGTATGTGTGTGTGTCCCGCTATTTTTCCTTGTTTATCTTGCTTTTGGGGTCGCATTTTCGACTGGACAAGGACGGAACCCTCTTTTTTTCGGGACCCTGTAACTAAGCAGTGTTCACATCGCCTCTCACCCTCTGGTCACTTAGGGCCATCAAGAAATTTAAGTGCAAGTGAGTAGAAAGAAAGAAAGAAAGAAAGAGAGAGAGAGAGAGAGAGAGAGAGAGAGAGAGAGAGAGAGAGAGAGAGAGAGAGAGAGAGAGAGAGAGAGAGAGAGA
>QZCP01000384.1:29448-65911 GCA_003956705.1 Brevipalpus yothersi
GAGAGAGAGAGAGAGAGAGAGAGAGAGAGAGAGAGAGAGAGAGAGAGAGAGAGAGAGAGAGAGAGAGAGAGAACTTTGAGGAGGGTTAAGAAGTCTCAAGAATCAGGGAGAGAAAGAGAAAAAGAAAGAGCGAAACTGAAGTGGCAGAATATAAGAGCTACTTAGAAATCTGTAAAGTTCAGGGTAAATAAGTAATTGACTAATCTTTCTGATGTTCTCTCTAAACACAAACCAATTACAATATTTTCAATTATAATTTTCACTTCTTATTTTTCTACTTTTCTCTTCTCTCTCTCTCTCTTTCTTTTTCAAAGATGTTGAAAAGAGAAATAGAAGGTTAAGAAAAGAGGAAGAAAGAGATGAAAAATAATACCACCAAAAAAAGGGCAAGCAAAAGGTAAGCTAACACTGGCAGGACAAAGCTCTACTCTCTGTTCTCTATAAGTTTTTCTATAAACAAGCAACAAAACACAATCGTAAACAAATCTGCATACCAATCGGCTGCTATCGATCAATAGTAGTGTTGAGGTTAAGGTGAGGACCAACTTTTTCGATTGGCTTATAGAGAGGCAGGAAAAAGTCTCAAAAGGACCCGAAAATAGAAGAATGACTGTGTGTAGTATATCAGTCGAGTGGGAGTTTGGTTTGTATGTGTGTGTGGTTTGTTAAACTTGCTTCGTTCTTAGCCTTTCTCTTCTCCTTTCTCACTTGATTCACCGAAAGAGGTAGGCAAGTTAACCATTATATAGCGAAAAATTCAAAGAAACTATATATTCTAAGTGAATTGGTTTTCGAGAGAATCGAGACAAAATAGGTGAAAGTTTCAAGATGGACTGTCGTCAAGTTTTGAAAAAGAGAGAGAGAGAGGATTTTCAATATTTACGGTCAAAATTTTCTATTATCGTTCATAAACATTGAACAAAAATGTAGTTATTGGGAAAATACATCAACGGAAATGATAGAATTTTGATGTACTTCCGAGACAATACATAGGAGGGATGTCGAATAGTTTTCGATTGATAATCGACTGATGAGAGAGAAAAAAGCAGAAAGAGAGAGAGAGAGAGAGAGAGAGAGAGAGAGAGAGAGAGATCCACCGATTAGCATATCAAATCGATTAGGAAGTTGAAGAATATTTGTAGTTGGATCCTCTCTTCTCTAGATTCTATCACATTTCATTACACAAAATATTCTGTACTCAAGCTCATCATGGAATAAAATTCATTCAAGATAAGATAAGATATTGGGACAAGAGATTTGGAATGAATCAATGAAATGTTGAAAAACGATAGTGGAGAATTGTTCATCAAAATGGAAAATGAAAGTAGATAATATTACTAACCTGAGTTCCCAAGCGATCAGCTCCGGTTCCTTCTTCATCTTTAAAAACGATATCATCATTATAATTTGGAACTAGATCACGAAATCGAGTATCATCACGCTTAATTTTACCCTCACTAGGACCGGAAGCACCGATTGTTTTCTCAGACACATTTGGAACATGCTGTTGAAGTACCAACGGAGTCATCTTACGTGACACACGACGTCGTCCAAGTCCTCGACCGGGGCCACAAGCCATGGTCGTTTGAATATATAATATGATCACGTATAAGCTTGCAAAAATTGTGCTCGCTTTACTCTTTGATAATCTCATCGCTTGTATGGATTATCCGAAATTGGTAATCTTCCAGGCTGGAGTGGCCACTACTCCAACGAGAGCGGATTCCGCCGTGAACAACATGGAATACTTAACCAGAACAATAAAAGAACAATCAGCGGCAAGCTATGGTGGAGGATTAGTAGAAGCGGAAGAGAAGCTTTGTGGCAAATAATCCAAGGACAGGGAATACAAACAATCGAAATGATCCGAAAGAGTGAGAAAAATAATTATGAAGACAAAACAACCAATCAACGTTAATACACACAGACACCAATCACGTTGCAAGATGGACACTGAAAACACGTCTGAGAAAGATGGAGATAATCTCAACAAACGAACTTCGTCAGGGCAAGAGAAAACAAATTGTATTCACTCACAATGTCTACACACACACACATATGAGAGAACAAAAATTATGATTATTCAAATATTTGAATCAAATTAGTATTCCTCAAGAAAAATTTCCTCATTCTCCTTGTCATTCAATCAACTATGAGTCGAAAAGTTTTTCTCTCTCTCTTTCATTCATTGTAATGCTATACTCTCTCTTCTCTCTCTCTCTCTTTCTTTCTCCTCTCTCTTTTCTCCCTTTTTCAGAATCGGCTCTGTATGATGATGATCTTGGTGGCCCAACAAGCTCCTCCTTATGGAGGCCAGGCCGTTGGCTGTTCAGGCCCGATAATCGACACCCATAATCACCATCATCATTTTCTCTCTCTTTCTTCAGACTCCCAAGACTTCTTCTTCTCTAAGAACTTCAATCTTCTTCTTCTTTTTCTTGAGCCATCTCACCTTTAGGACCCCCTCTGCCCCCTCTCCCCCTAGAGAGAGAGATCCAGTTCCTTCTCTCTCTCTCTCTCTCTCTCTCTCTCTCTCTCTCTCTTTGGTTTGCCTCTTTTGGCCGATCGTTTGCCGTTTAGCCGCTTCAACGCTCTCCCTTACCTGGCCACTTGGTGGCCTTTAACCGCTGCCAAACAGAGAGAGAGAGAGAGAGAGAAGAGGAAAAAAGTTCGCCCATAACACCCCAAAAATACGGGCCTGTTGGAAAAAGCGCGTAAGGCCGGTAGTTAGAGAGCAGCACCCATTGAGTGGGTGGTCATGCCACCCACATCGGTCCAACGATGATCATCGAGATCATCGTTGAAGCTTGTTTTTCTGTTGTGGATTTGAATTTTTTATCAACTACCAATACCAACTGATAGAAATAATTTTTGTTTGTGTGATTTACACTTGATGTAAATCGAGAGAGAGAGAGAGAGAGAGAGAGAGAGAGAGAGAGAGAGAGAGAAAACTATCCACTGGCGTGATGCTTCGTACTCACAATTGTGGTCTCTTGTGTCATCGATTTAATATTTTGTAATTTCTTGATTATCTTGAGAATGGTATTTTGAGCTGCATAAGATTTGATCAGAAGAAGATATAAATTCAATGATAAACAGCAGGCGAAGCATTTAGCTGGCTAATTATGAGCTAATTTCATTTGCTCTTCAGCTTTGATACGTTTTGGAGATCTTTTTAGCGCTTAGACCGCCAAGATGGTTCCCATTTCTGCAATACTCATCAGGATAAGATTATATCGAGACAAGTCGAGGAAAAGGGAGAGAGAGAGAGAGTGGTTCAACTAGATCACCTCGGTGCCAAAGCGCTGCCACTAGAACATGTTCTCAAGACATGATTTGATCTGTGATTTATGTAAGTTCATCCATGTTCTCCTTCTTCTTCTTTATTATAGGAAAATTTTCAACCATCACTCAACATTGATATACCAGATTCTCTTGATAGCATTTCTCTTGGGTGTACAAACAATATTCTACACCTTGGCTTGCATGAAAATTCCGTTCATTTTTTCGATGAGCTTGATCAGAATTACTTTTACAAGATAATTTATTATTCATACTTGCATTCATTATCACTTCATTCAGTCTTACTCATAATTGCTGAAATATCTTTCAGGTAGGCTCGTGTTTATTTTTACTAGAATCTTAATGAAAGGTAGCAATAGGATCTCTTAGAGGTTGCACATTACTAGAATAACCAAAGGAAAAAGGAATGAGAAGAGATGTAATGGAAAGAGAGAGAGAGAGAGGTGAAGAGAAAGAAGGTTGCTGATGATCAACTATTGTGGAAGGTGAATCGATGCTGAGATTATTCTGGCAAGCCAGGTAATTAATTTTCTGAAGAGAAATTTGATCCAATGGAAACTGATAGGAATACTTTACATCGAATAACAGTGAGGATGATTAATGAACTTGAGATAGTGAGAAACTTTTGGCTGAACTTGATAGGATGAATACATTCAGATAGGCAGATATTTATCGAGAAAATGTTTGAATTGATCAGATGGGTTCATAAAACGACAACGATAAAGATTTGGAGGTGATTTTGAGGAATCAAATTTGGCCTTTTAATAGAATAGAAATTGAGTTATGCTGAATGATACACCAGGAAATAAGTTTCATAACCAAACGTTGTATAAATATATTTTCGATATAGGTAGGAAAAGATTCAAAACTTCAAATTGCTGATGTTCGGAAGGTCAGGAAGTTTCATATCTTTGATTTGTTGAGGAATATTCATATTTTTCACTGCTGATACTGCTCTAGCTGGGGCAGTGGCTAGACCAGCCTGCAAGAGAACAACATTCAGTCTGATTTACTTTAAATAAAGGCATGGGGAAGGAGGTACCTCTTGTTTTTCTAACTTATTCTGCTCTTCTATTCTCTGCAGAATTTCGTTAGCATTTGTCTCCAAAACCATACCTCCCATGACTAGTTCATTTAAAATATAGTGAACCTAGTGAGAAGAGGAGATGAAAATATTAGCTGCAATCATCATGGAAATGAAGGCAATGGTGAGGTGTAAGAATACGAGCTAAGTTCAATCACACACTCAAATCATTATCCTTGAGAGGTGATGGAGTACGCTCAACATGCATGGAGAGATATTTAAACGTAATTCAATAACTATACGGTTGCCAGACAGAGACACGCAAGTGATGAGGAAAAGAAATCCTTGATCTCTGAACCCTCATCACTTCAATGATGTGTTGTAGACTTTCCAGTGGAGAGTTGATGAGAGGACGGTAATTACAATCATCGATTAGAGCCATATATTGATTCATGAGCGAACCTTTCATTTAACTTACTTTGTCAACATGATATATAAGATCTAATTCACAAACATTCTCAAAACATTTATCCAAAGTTTCAACGAAGACCTGGTAAAAATAAATTGGATGTATCAGCTAGCAAACAAAAAATCATGAATAAATCAAGTAAATCAATATACCTGGATGAGATCTAGAATTCCTAGTTCACTTTCTGATGAATCAACGCAAAATACGAAATAAAGAGTGGCATAATGTCGATAAATCAGACGATAATCAGAGCCTCCAATCAATCTGAAACAAGAACGATAATGGCATGAGAAAAGTTTCAAACGTCATGGAAACAAAGCGGCAAATAATAATAATCGTTCAATCGAAAATGACTTACGTTCCACCTTCTAGAAAATTGCACACCACAGAATCATCTCTCTTAGAAACAAGTTGAAATGTTTCTCTGATTATTTGTTGCTGTAAATCTTCCGGCTAGAAAAAAAGTGTAAATTCAAATAGTTAATATAGTTCAACATCATAACCATTCATAATTATTTGGGTCAATAACATCAAATAAGCACACACTCACATAGTATTGATAAAATTTTGACAATCTAGGCTTTCCATAATTATTGAATACCAGGATAGCTTTGATCATCGCGCGATCACCAAATAATAATCAAAATTTACTCTCACAGAAAAATAAATCAATCGAAAGAGGTAAAAACAATTAAACTCTCCTCTGATCAGAATGTGTATACAATTAAAAATGAATGAAAAAAACAATCAAAATAAAAAAAAATGAAAACAAATAAAGTTTACACAATAGATGGCGCTGTACCCTTGTAAATTATTAATCGATCCCCAAAACATGCGGCTTTATGTTTCCGTTTCCTGTTTTAGTGTTGATCAAATTAGTCTGTGTTTTGTCTGGTCTCGTCCGAGAGAATCAGTTTAAATTGTAATTAATAATGACCGGATTTAAGGAAAAGGTTGGTAATCCTTGTGGAGTACGCTTTGAGGTACTTTTGTGTACTTATGTGTTTTTGTTTGTTCTGATTTTCAGGCTATCGTGATCGATGGTAAAGGCCATCTTCTAGGAAGACTGGCTGCCATTGTAGCCAAGACACTTTTACAAGGTAAGTTTTTGGGCTCGTTTGATGATAATGTTTGAGTGTTTGATGCATGTTTCCATGTATCGAAGATCTTTAAGGAACATGGTTTCTCTGGTTTTATGAATATCAACGTTAATCTGATTTATGTCTTCTTCTCTTCCCTGAAACAGGCCAGAAAGTAGTCGTTGTCAGATGTGAAGGCATCAATATATCCGGCTCCTTCTACCGTAACAAATTGAAATACCTTTCATTCTTGAGAAAAAGATGTAATGTCAATCCTAAACGTGGTCCTTTCCATTTTCGTGCACCTTCTAAAATCTTCTGGCGAACAGTGAGAGGAATGCTGCCACACAAAACTCACCGAGGAGCTGTTGCACTCCAAAGACTTAGAGTAAAGGAAGGTTGTCCACCTCCTTACGATAAACAGAAGAAAATGGTTGTCCCAGCAGCCCTTAGGATTTTGAGGCTAGGACCAACGCGAAGAGTAAGTACTACTTTCCTCTCCTCATCTGTCTACTCTAATTTCCCAATGATGAAATAAATATCCTTATCTACATTAGATGATTTTCGTGATAAAACAATTCTATCTGACCCAAATTTTTCGTTCATCAAGACGATATTGTTTTGAGTCCAGTTTGCTCATTCTCTTTATTCTCTCCATTTCAGTACTGCGTTCTTGGTCGTCTATCTCATGAAGTAGGCTGGAAATATCAACCTCTCATCGAGACTCTCGAAGCTCGAAGGAAAGCACGCTCTCAAATTCGTTATGGTAAAATGCAGATACAATCTAAGCTCCGGGAGCAAGCTAAAAAATCTCTCGAGAAGCAATTGAAACCTTTACAAGATATTGTTCGAAGTTATGGATTTACTGCGTAAATAAATCGATGGAGTTTTGTAACTTATTCCCGCTGTTTTGCTCGTATTTTCTAATAATGCATCAACTCTTCGTTCCATGTGATGTGAGAGTTATCCACATGCTTTTTATTTTTCACATTTTCCCTTAGCCCATGACATTGTCCTTGGCTTGTCCATGAGTTATGTTGTTTTATTGAGAAACTCTTCAACATGGCGGGCAGTTTCATTAGGATGAGAGAGATGAAAATAATGGTCGCCCAGTATAGTAATGATTTTGGCTCCCCTCTGCTTGTGAATTTCTACTATTCTCTTGGTGTGAGGATGTTCCATGTTTGCTGTACCATTATTTCCTCGGAGAATGAGAAGATCGCACTTCATTTGACTGTAAAGATTAATCAGATCATCAACTCGAAATTTTTGATGTACAAGTCCCATCAGGCGGCCATCCCGTGTGAAGTGGAATCCATCAGCTTTCTCTATCGAAGCTCTCCTCAGCAAGTAGCTAGCCATTTTTGGTGATATGTCTCCATTTGTGTGTGCATCAATGAGAATTTGAATGGCCTGTTCACGTGTGAAGCCTCGATCAGTTTTGGGTCGACGATCAACTTCGAGAAATAAATCGAGAGACTTGGCCATTACTTTGGGAATATCATGATCCTCGAAGGTAGCCTCTTTAACTATGTCACAACTGATTATCTTCTCCACTTGTTCCGGATAGATGCTCGCATAAAGTAATGACAGTGCTGCACCTAATGAATGGCCCAAAAAAATGACTTTTTCTAGTTGGAAATGCTTGATAACCCGACGAATGTCAATTATCCAACTTAAATTACGATAAGGTACCCCAGGTGGATAATGTGAAGATAGTCCATGGCCTGGAAGATCAACGCCAAGAATATGATAATCACCGGTGAGACTTTCTATGAGAGGATCAAATGTTGAACAGTTATCCATCCAGCCATGTAGAGCTATTATCGTGGTTGTATGATCCACCTTTTCACCCCATTCTTTCACAGCGATCGATCCATAGCCCGCTGGTACTTTCACCTCTTTGGTATCACTTTTCATGGTCAAGAATAGAAAATGAAGCTAGAGTTATTCAAAATAATCTTCACAATTAACACGATTAACCACGATTTAGATGTTATGAGAAAAAAGTATCTCCACGCAATATTTTTCTACCAAACTTTTACCATCATGTTGATGAGGAAGTTTCCACATCAAATTTCGTTGAACCTGTTCAACTGCTTTGACTAAAGTCCTCTGTTGCCGCCAATTTTAATTAGTTGGTATGAATTTTGGTTCATTCTTATTCTTCTCTTGTTTGAGAGGTGAAAAATAATTTTTGTACCAATTGAAAATATTTTGACCACTGAACATGAGAATGTTCCCTTTCCACAGAACATTAGAATTCGCTCAACCATAAGAGAGAGAGGATTCTGTAAACACTTGATCGTGTGATGGACTTTTAAAAATAAGATTTACCAAGGGATCAATTTGATTAGTGTGTAAGTAATCCAATTTACTATCACACAAGTGCAAATAAGCTTAGAATGTCACTGCTCGAGAGTTTGTGATTCGAATGTGTATCAGATAGAAAACTGGGGGGGAACTTGATCTTTCATGGAGAGAACGTCTTTGAAAATGTCTTGGTGGCTCATTAGATCAAAGAAAATACTCTTAATGAACCTGATAAGTTCATCAGGTAGATAAATGCATCTTTGCTCTCCGAACTTTTTCAAAAATTGTAAATCAGTCATCTCATCAATGAAATGAATTCAGATTTGATTCGAACAACGGCAAAAGAGAGAGAGAGAGAACGATTTATGTACTCATTGAAACATTCAGTTTATCTGAAAATCTCTTCAACCTTCAGAGCAAGAAGTGGCATTTCGAATGTCATCCAGAGTAAGCCACTCGAGAGTTCCTATGTTTGAAGAGCCAATTCAAATCATATTGTATGATTGGAGAGGACGAGTAAAGTTCTGTTCATCGAGTCAGAGTTCCAATTTGCGAGAGATTATTTTGGGAAAGATCTTGAAAAATGAGGAAGAGGAAGAGAGATGGAATGAATTCGAAACTTCCCAGACTTATAGCCTGTTAGACAATCCTCTATGGAGGATGAAGAAGAAAATAGTTTAAATGAGTTTGACCTTATCAAGCTCATATCCGCTGAAACAGCCCATCAAATACCTCTAGGAGATTTTACGACTCATCGGATTTCAAATCATAGTATCGCCTGAATTTCATCTATTTTTGATCGTTATTGAGTGAACTTTTCATCATCTGCTCAATTATTTTCAATGTTCAACTTTGTCCTACGCAACTTGAACACACAAACACATTCTCTCTTTTCAACTTCCTCTTGCGCTTGAAAATTTTCCTCTCAAGCATAGAATTGGTGAGATAGAAGGGCGATTGCTCTGGAATAAGTGAGAGTCTGGAAGAAGAATGAGGTTGAGCATGAGATTTTCTCGAAGGCAATGAAGGAGAGAGAGAGAGAGAGAGAGAGAGAGAGAGAGAGAGAGAGAGGGAGGCCAATGTTCATGGAAAAAGAGAGAGAGATAGATAAGCATAGTGTAGGATGGTTAAGTTCAGTGTGTGATCACATGGTTTTGACATGAACCAGTATCGAAATAGTTCGATACACACAGACTCGCATGATGAGTCGAGTCGAATACTCGACCAGCATGCAATTTCCATTGTAATCAAGATATCGCTTTGATAGCCATGCCATTGTTAGTTACTCTTGAGGATATTAATTTTTTCCTTCTCAGTTTTGATTTCGATATTTCAGCTTATATATCTTGCTATTTACAATCAACATGACTGTCATCTTTTATTGATCAATCGTTTTGTGGTGTGCAATCCTAATTAATTCAGATCTTATCGTATTTTGATTCAAAATTTGTTATACTCAACCTGAAAAAACTCCATTTATTCTCCATTATGGCCCAAATTAGTTGAGAGAAACGAATAATCGTGACGTTCCAAAATTCTTCCATGAAAATTTCCAACCCAATTGGAACATTTCCATCTCTCATCATAAATATAATATAAACACATTCGGTAGCATATTGAACATTCTCTACGCTCCTCGTTAATATTGGATCATTTCGTTACGTGAAACATTCTCTCTCACCACTGAAATGCCCAGTAAAATTCTCAACGTTTTATCCAAGTTTTTGCCAGCAATGTTTTTGGTGTGCAAGTTTCATCGATTCAAGCGCCAACAACGAGAATTGAGCAGAAGAAAAATAACGGAAAAAGAGCTCTCTGTGCTCAATCACAAAATTGTGAGTATATGTTTTCAAACATTTCTTATTATTGACTCTTGGGGGTTCTCAAGATTTCTTCTATCGGAGAAGAATATGGTGTATTTGAATTTGAGTAAGTTTCCAAGTTCAAGTTAGATGAGAGTAGGTCTGGTTTTGACAGAGTACAGGCTACCAGTTACCACTCATTACGAAATTCATCATAAATTGATGGAATAAGCTCATTTGATTGCTGATACATGCATGTGATACTTATGAGTGCACATTGAGTGAAAAGGTTGGCTGAAAATATAAGAGCCTTCATAAATTGTACTCTCACTCTTCAGACTTCTGGTGTCGGTTGAAAGAATCATTATTACTATCTTAATCTTCATATTGAGCCTTTTGATCGTTTTTTTTCCTGCACCAACACTGATGACTCGATAAATCTGGGAAGAGAAAGCTTCAAGTTCGTCGGACTTGCTAGGCCCATTTTGAACATAAAAAAGAGAATGAGGTTCATTTATTTCTATGGTTCATCAAACTAAATTGATTCTCCATCTGACCGATTTCAAAGACAATCAGCAACCATAGTGATGGTAATCGCATTATCAGTACGTCAGAGAGCCAGGAATGCCCCTGAGGAATTAGGCTTTTTGAGAGTGACTCATCGGAAAAAGGTTTCTAAAAATATATTCTCAATGAATTCGCCAGAGAGCCGGAAATAGAGTAAAAAGTGTGTGAGTGAGAGAGAGAGAGAGGAAAAAGATGAAAGAGAATCCCTCTTACTCCGCTTATTCATAGTCTCTCTCTCTCTATCTCTCTCTCTCTCGCTCTCTTTCTCTTTCTCTCTCTCTTCCATAGAAGGTGAAATTGGAGCAAAGGTTCAGGAGCGCTAAAATCATGCAGTACAGGTCCTGCTTAGGTGGGTGAGAATTTATTGATTGAAGGAGAATGGAAGAATAGTCTGAGAGAAAAGCAGATTTCAGATATTCTATTTTTAGTAACAGATCGACTAACTAGGGAGAGAATGCTTAGGATTCTCTTTCTTTTTCTTTTTCTCTCTCTCTCTCTCTCTCTTTAGTCATTTTCCAGCATTGAATAGCACAGTTTTTCCCGCGCGTTTATTACAACCCTTCTGGTGCCATTTAACCAGGACAATGTGTCAGCCTCTTTGCCCTGGTTCTTCCCTCTTTTCCGATTACCCTGGTTCCATGTGCTTTTTCTTCTCTCTCTCTCTCTCTCTCTCTCTCTCTCTCTCTCTCTCTTATCCACCAATTGAATTTGCTAAAGTTGACTTGGCGTCAATCGATACCTTTTTTTATTCTCCCATCAAGTCACTCTTTTGGACGTTTTTTGTCCAGCAATTATTCGATATTTCTCCCTTTGCATGTTTGTCACCCAAAAATTGATCAAAATAATGAGACACAAATAAAAAGAAAATGTGAAAGAGAGACAAAAAAATAATTCAATTTGCATAACTATATGCACAATTCAAAAAGTATCTCAATATCATGCTGTATATCACCAAAAGCAAGAATAGAGAGCATCGATTTTTGTCTCTCTCTCTCTCTCTCTCTCTCTCTCTCTCTTCCCAACACATTGCTTACACTCAATGTATCTGGTCTAGATCCTTGATTTGCTCACTATACTCAATGATAGATCTTTGACCTTTCTCTTTCCCTTTTTCGGTCTCTAATTCATTCAGAATATCGATACATTGCAGGGAGAAAAGGAACCCCAAAATATATCCCAAAGTGTATGTGTGTGTGAGAAGCTGCGTGACTTTCTGAAACATATCATATAAGCTTGTATGCCTCTCTTTCTCTTTCTCTTTCTCTTTCTTTCTCTCTCTTTTGGTAACTCAGTCACTGTACTTAGAAAAGGGCGAATAGTATAGTGTAAAAAGGCTCTCGTGACCCAGTAAACTTTACCATTTAACCCATGCAACTATTTTCTCTATCAAGTGTGTGTATATATACATGTATGAATCGTTGTATCTCACTAGTCTATGGAGTGGAGCACATGGACCACTCACGTAATGATTATTCATTTCTTTCTCACCCAATTCTGATACAACTAAGAAAGGACAAGGTTCTCGTATGACCTTTGAACTTTATCCTTTCTCACTTCCTCTCATTTTTATTAGTCATCAATTTGTAACATTAATTATAGATATTAACCATCTTCAATGTTTGAATATAATATTCTTGATTAATATTGAATATCGTTGAATTGAATTCCAATGCTGATGGTGAAAGAACAAGAACGATGATGAACCTCTCTCCTGATGATTAATGAACTTTCACTTCATTCTCTTACATGTACATGTACATGTATCTATATGTTCAACAGCGTAATCGTTCCACTCCAATTGAATCACGTGTATTCATACATATTGTAGAGGAAGTAAATTCTTTCTTTCGCTTACCTTTGATATTTTTGATATCATCATTCATTAACTCACAATAATCGAAGCAGTAATTGTGGAAGATATGACCATCACTTTATTGAAGAGATAATGTTCCACTTAAATTCTATGATCAAAATATTGAGAAAGATTGACAGTATTTTCTTTAAATATATTCAAACTTTTTTTTATGCTTTAAATATTCCATTCAAGAGCATCAACTAATCTTGAGTTATTGCTCTGGTTTCCTGGACCTTTCCTTTGAGGCTTTCATATAGTTTTCGGGTAAATTTCATAACTTTGTCCAACCATTCGGGAGGATCATCCCAAGTTTGTTTCACAAATTTTCTGCAAAGCTCGATGAAATCGGCAAGGTTGTCCATGAAGAACTTATAAAGCTAGAAATAAGATGATAAAAAGAATTAGAATTCAATGTAATCCCGATAAAAGTTCTATGATTCCCGATGTCAATCAAGCACACTTTAAAACATGGAAACTTGATAACCTTACCTGACTGATCTTGTTTTGGGCACTATCGTCTGCAGCAACAATTTCTTTCATCTCGGCATGAGCCTCATCAGCTTTTTGCTTTATTTCCTCAGCTACCTCCTGACCTTAAGTTGATGGAATGTAATGAAAAAAATGAAAGATTGTTAATTTCATCCACGGAAAATTTTTATCCTTTCCTTACCTGGTGCATCTTGGGCGGCAGCTTTCTCAGCCAGAGCTAACAAAACAGTGATCAGAAGAAATATCGTTCTGAACATTCTGGATCAGTAGATTAAAATAAAGTTTTTATCAAATAGGTATGAAATCACTTCGACAAGCACAGTCAAATCAAGGATATCGTGAAGAGCAATAATTGCATATGCACTCAAATAATTTGAACAATATAATTTAAATGTGATGAAGTTAATCTTCATTATTTGGTGGAAGAAAAAAGTAGGATGGAATTCAACAATAATATCATCAGAATTGTTGAAATTTTTGTTTTTATTCCCAGAATATTTCAATAATTGTACACAGCCCATCAAATGCCTTTAGGAGAGATAGATAGATAGGCATAGTGTAGGATGGTTAAGTTCAGTGTGTGATCACATGGTTTTGATATGAACCAGTATCGAAATAGTTCGATACACACAGACTCGCATGATGAGTCGATATTTTAGCTTATATATCTTGCTATTTACAATCAACATGACTGTCATCTTTGATTGATCCATCGTTTTGTGAAATTCGAATTCAAAGCTTCCTAGTCACATACTCCGTTAGACAATCCTCAGATGGAGAGATAGAAGAAGAAAATACATCAATACATGTAGTTTAAAATGAGTTTGACTTTACCAAGCTCATATCGGCTGAAACGGCCTATCAAATGTCTGTAGGAGATTTTACTACCGGTTTTCATATCATGGTATCACCTGAATTTCATCTATTTTTGATCATTATTGAGTGAACTTTTCATCATCTGCTCAATTATTTTCAATGTTAAACTTTGTCCTACGCAACTTGAACACACTTTCACACACATTCTTGCTCTTTCCAACTTCCTCTTGAGATTGAAAATTTTCCTCCCAAGCATGAAATTGGTGAGATAGAAGGACGATTGCTCTGGAATAAGTGAGATTCTGGAGAAAAAATGAGGTTGAGCATGAGATTTTCTCGAAGGCAATAAAGGAGAGAGAGAAAGAGAAAGAGAGAGAGAGAGAGAGAGAGAGAGAGAGAGAGAGAGAGAGAGAGAGAGAGAGAGAGAGAGAGAGAGAGAGAGAGAGAGAGAGAGGATATTTGACTATCGAATTTTTTTACTCCTTCCACTCAATCAAGACTTCACCGTTAAGGCCTTCTTCACTCTAATTAACATCATTTCCCCATTTTTATGCATGATAGAAGAGTCTCTTGTTAACCATATTCAGCCACAGGCTCTTGTGGGAAAATTTTGTTAAAGCTTTTGTAGGATGCTTTAATTTGACATTTGATCGAGGTGTATGCATGATTATGACAGGTTGGCACAATTAAAATTCAAAATTATCTCTCCACAATTCCCCTAGGAACTTTCACTATAAAGGTTCCCAATATATGGCTCACATATTATCTCTGGTGTATATTTGATGATAATTTTTTCTATCCACGTATTTCATCTCACGTATGAATGAATGATTTGATCATCTGATTGTCATTTATTCATTCATTCGCTCTCTCTTTCTCTCGCCTAGAATCTCTTCATTCAATATTATATGTAAGTGACACAAGTTGAATCCCTTGAATGATGATGATATCCAACCTTCATCATGAGCTTGTCCAAGTTCATTGGATAATATGTAGTGAAAAGGTTCCATTCGAATGATTGAGAAAAAAAGAAGAGCTCAAAATAGCAAGAAAGAATAAAAAGTGTAAGAAGTAAGAATAAGCAATTCGAGATCTACGATTGATGCTTTCGATGGCTGTAAGTGACTTTTCTCGAATTTCAATGCCCTTCTCGACTCAAAAGAAGATGAATGAGATGGACTTTGGCATCATGATGGATTTGAACTTTCTTCGATCTAAAGAATGACTAGTTCAAGAGATTTTTAGCCCAACAGTCTGAATTGATTTACCTTCAATCAGGAACAGCAGTTAGCTTACAAGTTAGATAAGTTAAATACAGAGATCTCTGCTTTGGAATAACTTATTATTCTGAACAATTGTTCACAAGATTTTTCTTTCTCTTCATGTATCATAGGTGATGATGAATTGCTCTTTTTAGTGTTCCATCATGTATACTACTCAGATGAAGTGTTTTCGAGCTTCCTTGTCTAACAATCTGTTAACTCTGATCGTATGTTTTCCAGTTCTGATTCTGATTTTTGCGATGCTGAAAATGAATCTTGTAATAAGAAGTCAAACAAAACGATTTGTTGTGATAAGGAAACATTTTCATTTATTGAAAGAATATATTATTCCCTATTCCCTAGAATATTTTTCAACAACAATCTCGCCAAGATGGATACACGAAATCTACTATATTAAGCATTTAATGTCTCACCAATTTTTCCTTTCGACTACATGTATGTTTGTGTGTGCCTTTTTATCGACCAAGTCTCCATACTTGGTTATATGAACTCCTCAAACCAAACAGGCGTCTCTTTCTCTCTCTCTCTCCAGAATGATGCCTTTCAGAATTGGTGATAAAGCAAGAAAAATTGTCCTAGATTCTGGGGAATAATGGTAGTACGGGCCAATTCAAGTAGCATTCAATATCGACAAAGATATAGGACTGATAATATTGTTCTCCCTGCAATTCCAGAGAAAAAGGGTATCTTGATTGATGGCCACAAAAACTAGAATCGATTCCAAGAACAATCAATGATTTGCCTTGTGTGCATCATCAGACGCACAATACTTGAGTCTTTCGTATCTGGATGATACAGAGCTAAATTTCGAGCTGAAGAGTAATCGATGATTGGGATTCCTGATCATTCATTGAATTTCTGCTCATGAACACATCTTCTTATTATTCTTCTTCTTTTCCTCCCCTTTCATTCTGTGTTCCAGAATGAATGACAATGAGTAGAGAAATTAGGACCAAATAAGAAGAGGCAGCAGGAGGAGAGAACAAGTGATGGAGTATTTCAGAATGTAGATAAGAAACTGCAGATGAAGATGTTCTGAGAAAGATGTTGCTCGGACATCACTTTGGATCGATATCGATAGAATTGACCTTAGATTGAGCTTGAAAACCTTTAAATTTTATGGCTTCATCTATCTGAGGGATGACGTAAATCCTATTCATTGCATAGGGACATATCTCAGTCCTCTCTCTCTTCTTTCTCTTTTTTCTTTCAAATTTTTTCTTCTTCCTCTATTATCTCTTCTCTTCAAACTGCATCTCTTGGATACATTTTTGCCTCATCATCTTACCAGCTTATATTGATCAGCAACTTACAAAACGGAAGTATTACTTCCTTTGCATTTTATAAGCCTTTCGATATTGATGCTTCGAAGCGTATCTTTTGGCGAACACACAATAGAAAAAGTAGGTATAGTTTGCTCAAACCAATTTATGTCAGCAATTTCTTTCTTTTTTGTCATCTGGCTAAACATCTCCAGGCTAAGATCAGAGCTGTTCAAAGGAAATCATGCTGAATCGTAAAATTCTAAACGACATATTCATCATTCATTCATCTTTTGTCATCTCTTCGAAGCTTGGGCCAAGGGCTCAGTGAATCTCTAGGAATAAGTTGAATATGCATATGTGTAAATCTTTTCCAATAAGCTTAATACAGAAGATTCTGATTGATGATCCATCAAATTTTGAGCAAAGAGTTAGTCAGACTTTGCCAAGTGGAAGAAGAAAATCTTTATTTGATCGTTTTTTTGGGCATCAAATTCATTTTCAAAGGTCATAATTCATTTTGACTATTTGAAGGAACGAATAGACAGTGTCATTGTGTATGGCAAATACTTTGAAAGAAATATCTAGGAGATGTCATATTTCTTGAATCATCTTGGATGGTATTTTTCTGGTTGATCGAAAGGAATACAATTTCGATTTCTTTTGAGATCACTATCGAGGCACACATAAACACACACATAGTATAACTTTCAACAGCTTGGACAAATAAATGATAGATCAAGTGAGGTAAAGGATTCATGTGTGTGAATCTTTGTGAAATGAAACTATTACTAATGGCCATGCTGACCAGAAGAAAAATAGGTTATTCAATTTCAATTGTTATTCTAAGGTTATTCTAGCATTTCACACACTATTTTCATTCAAGGCTTCCATTTTGATAAATTTTCATGCGAGAAATTGTTCGAATTTCTCGCATTCATGCTGCATCAAATCTTTCCATTAGAAAATGAGGTCACAATCGAAAGCAAATGTTACCATGATGACCTTTGACCTACCACTGATATTTTCTTGCCAAAATTTTAAGGATATGATTTTGTATCTTCTTTTTTATTATTCTCATTCTTTTTGGGCATATAAAAACTCAGTGTTGATACCACTGACATTCGATATGATCAAAGAATTTGCTACCGTATAACAAAATATTATCAAATCAAAGTTTTGCGTCAATGTCTTTCCCGTTGATATTCTGTGTATGTGTATGTATTGGCTGGCATCTTTCTATTTTCTATTACAGAATTTCGATCTCAACCCATTGCAGCTCAGTTGAAGATTAGAGATTGAAGTGTAACAAGATGACAGTTGAATGAAGTTTGGCAAATAAGAGGAGAGAGAGAGAGAGAGATGAAAGGAGGATGAAATTGAAACTTTTCAAGTTGAAGGAGATGTTGCTGTGAAAATGAATTTATTGCATGAACGAAGATCTATTCCTTTTCATTCTCGTAAGAAATGAAAAATGAAAAGGAGAGAAAGAAAACTGTTCGTTTTTCTTGTGGATTCACTTGATCAACTACGAGAAAGGATCAAAAGATTGTATTGGAACTATTTTTGTCCAGACAGCTTGAAAAATTGTCAAAGATAGAAGATACCATTTGGGATGACCTTATCAAATTTGAACCTGGTTAATATTGGCTCAAGATATCAATGTTTGCCATCCTTTTTGGGCTTTCAAACTCTTTGTTCATCAACTTTGAGCTCTTAAGCGAAACTGACAGCAACATCAATCAATGAGAATCATTTGATGAGAGTTAATTTCATTTGTAATTGATTGAAATGCACTGTGTGGAGAAAACTATTCACACCTCAATGGAAGCTTTTCAAATCACCTCACAAGAATGTCTTCTCCAATAGCTCTTCTTTACAATGAATTTGGGATATACATTCCACTCATATCATAATATTTTTCCCTTCTTTCAGGACAAACTTCTCAACAAACTAGAGGAACATGATCTTGAGCTAGCATCCACACATGATGAAGAGGTAAGTACAATTTTTGACAGATTTTTTTTGATTCATCAATTTCCCGCCACAAGTATTATTACTCAATTTCTATTGAAGAAATCATTAAATTTCGAAGAGAAGTTTTCTAATCTCTCTCTCTCTCTCTCTCTCTCTCTCTCTCTCTCTCTCTCTCTCTCTCTCTCTCTTCGTTATTAATTTTCTATTAGTGTGTCATTTGTATCAGTGCAAAAGCAACGATGCAAACTTTTCCATGTGGACATAGAGTTGTGTGTCGAAAATGCTTTGTCAAAACTATTCAAGTTGCCGTTAGCCAGCGACTATTACCATTACGCTGTGTTGTATGTCGAACCAAAATACTTCGACTCAGACAAACAGCTTATGGAGGAATTGACACTCTATCGAGTGTTCGGAGCCAAAATTATCTAGGAAATTTAAATAACAATAGTAGCACCAGTGACAATGGTTCAGCTCACATTATGGATCAATCTAATACTGAGAATTTACCCAACACAAAGGGATATCAGAGTAATCTTACGAAAACTTCAAACTTATCACCAAAGTTTGGAATGTCAATTTTGCAAGAATCAAATGATTCAAATGCAAATAGAGAAGAAAAACAATTCGATATTGACGCAAAATTTGAAGCAAATAATGTTAAACAACCTTCAACAACTCTGATAAGGGTAAGTTGAGATATGTGTATAAATATATTTAATCTATATGCATGTTTTTTTTTCGTTTATCGTTTGTGTGTGTATCTCAGCTTTTGTTGGAGAGTGATATGAAATACAAAATAATCCAAAAGATAAAAACTTATCTATTACTTTTTTTTTGTTGTTGCTGAACATTTGAGCTTTTTTGATGAAAATACAAACACAATTCTCTGCCCAATTTTCACAAAATTTGTTGTTGAATAAGTTTCATGATTGAATAAGAATAATAATTCCAAGAATTTTTGATTCCATTTCTCTATCTTTTCCTCTTTTCTTCCAGCGTTCAGCAACATCTGACCTCACTCTACTTTCGATACCATCATCAACATATTCATCCAATACAACGAAGTGTGCTTTTCATGAGAAACATTTTAACACTATAAATCGCCATAATATTGATAATAGATCACAAAGTGAACCCTCGAGTCCATCTTCCGAGAAAACATCCTTCCAAGCCGGATTACGATCATCCAATGCAAACTTGTATCATTCCGTATCGTCACCATCTCTATCAAATTCAGCCTCTATGGAATCATCATCCACAACTGTTGACTCAACATCAATCTCAGTATTCAAATTTCCACAACCTCTATCATTCACATTACCATCAGCTCCCAGTCCATTGGTAATATTTTCACCATCTTTTATCAAAAATTCTTCCTCCTCTTCTGTATCATCATCTTCTTCACATGTTTCCTCTTCTCACCATAATATTCAATCACGATCGAGGCCTCATACTTATCGGAAACATCGAAATCGAAAATCATTTCAACAGAGGCGAAATTATCAGCCCAGTCCATATGGTCCACAGAGATCGGCCACAATGCTGTTACCAATTAATGAGCAGGATGAAATAAGTGATCAGGAGATGTTGGAAGATATTGGTGATTTGAATATGATCGATATGAGTGGAGGAAATAAAGCCGATAACTCTGAGGGAATTGAGAAAGGAGCAGATAACAAAAGCCCCAAAAAGCTGTTCCAACGAAATATTGAATCATCAAATATTCAAGATTCAACTCTAAAATTATCATCTGTTCAATTATCGCTTGACGAAAATCAAATTTCGTCAAACACTCATAGTAGCAATCCATTCAGTGCTTCCAAAGTGTCAACAGCATTATTCAAAGTTCGCAGCTTTATGTCGATAAGTAGATGGACTATTCGTTGACCATTTTTCTCTCTCTTTTTTTCTTTCTCCTTCTCCTTCTCTTTCTCTTATATAAATACAGTCAATTTTGACTCTGATCCATCAATATTGATTAGAAGTAAAGAAAAATAATTCAATGGCAAACTAATCTACTGAGCTGAGGGTCCCCTTGATTGAATGATGGCGATTATTGTTGAGAATCAAGCCTATTCTCATTCTTATTTGAACATTATTTGAACATAAAACTTATTTGCTCAAGCGAAATACATTAACTTGAGTAAAACAGCCTCCTCTAAATTTTCATAGGAATATTGAAGGTGGTTTTAAATCTCAAATCAAGTGCTTCTAATTCTTGCTAGCCTAATGATAATTTAGATCAGTTTTGACACTCTCAATTATCTGGGTAAATAAATTCTTGGCAGACAAATTCTTTCTCTAGCTATATTTCTGCTGGAAAACTGCTCAATCTTGAAAAATGATCCAGTCTCGACCAAAGATGGGACACATTTCCTTTACTATTTTATTTTGTACAATCAATTTGAATCTGATTTCACCATGAAAAAGAAATCCCTCTCTCTCTTGCTTTCCCTTACGATTCATATCAATTTTTATGTCTAAATCAGAAATTGGCCTCATACCTAGACATTTGATTTGATTTTGATTGACTTTCGGCGAATAATATGTCATCTACTCTTTTTTTAAAGCCAAGTTCATTAGAATGAGACCAATAGTTCCAACTGATAAGATGATAGCCTAAATGGACAGTGGTTGGTATCTAATCAGGTAGGACTATCGGTTTCATCATATTGAACACTGCTGTACCTTGATAAAATAGATTACATGTCAGAACATCAATTTTTATGGATTCTGTCTCATATCAGTTCTCTATCTAACTCTCTGTCAATTTTGGAGAGCAGATAAAGAGAATGTCTACATGCTATATTTGATGAGCTTATATTTGGACAAAATCTGTGTCCATACAAACTCTCTCTCTCTCTCTCTCTCTCTCTCTCTCTCTCTCTCTCTCTCTCTCTCTCTCTCTCTCTCTCTCTCTCGTCCACTTAATAATTTGCTTCCAACACCCAACTCAATCTCTTTCTCTCTGTTTTCAACATGTTCCCAATGTTAAAACTAGATCGATACTCAAGTGAACGAAAAGACATTCTGAACAATGCTGTACACACAGAACAAATGTCTAAGATTTGTTTATTGAGTCCGATCGATCAAGCTTTATGGGCACTTGATATACAGGGTTGAATAAGATAAGGAAAGAAAGAGAGAGAGAGAATACATCAGAAAATGGTAACATACAAAGACTTTATCAAATATTTATTTATTTATCCAAATTTTTCTCTCCTATTGATGATAGCCAAAACAAGACCTCTTACAGAGGGAGAGAGAGATGAAATAAATTTTTCATAAAAATCTGATCAATTGTAGAGTAGATTCCCTTTGATTTCTCTTGAAAAATTAAATGGTTTAGGAAAAGAAAATGAATTGATGCAGAAATTCAATCCATAGATTGAAATAATGACTGGACACACTCAAATCAAATTCAAATAGAGGAACACTTTATTCGCTAAAAGAATGACCATTGAAAAATTTTGCTGATGCTCATGGAAAAGAGAATTAATTTTTTTGATTTCATCTGATATCTTACACATACAGACCTCATTGAATCATCAGTCTTCCTGTTTAACTTTAAATTCTGTATTTTGAGAAATATTCATTCTTTGAGCCCTACTGCCTTCATAAATTTCACATTAGAATTGAGGAGGAAAATTTTTAGACCAATAATAACAATATTAATATGAACATTATCATCTATTACATAGATACGATAAATTAACCTAAAAGGGTGTTTCTCTTCGATTACGTCAATCATATTGAAGGGGGTCCTCATGATTAGTTTGCTTAATCGCCTTACTCATTGAAAGCTATCGAGTGATTCCGATAATCTTCATTTTATTTATAAGATTCAGATAAACGATTCGAAAAACTTTCGAATCACCATCATTCGCTTACATCATTTACAAAATTATATTCCCGAAAGTTATGGTAGATAGTGTTTTAAATATTGAATGTTTACTATGATAAAATTAGCCATTAAGGTTTTTGGCTTAATTAATTGTCAATTTTAATCGTTCCTTAGCAAATGGATAAACCTGGATATGAGCTACCGAAAGCTCATTAACTTTAACATTAATCGAATGTCTGGCTATTGAACAAAAATACTGAATGTGTATTAGATTGTTATAATTATCAAAGGAGAAGTCCGTCTTCTTTCTCTGGATGAACTGTTAACTCCATATTTTGTTGTAAACAAAAATTGAAAGTTTATTGTTACTCAAGTTGCTTAATTTCCCATAATTTATCAAAAAAGACCGACAGTTACACCATTGAAATCAATCCGATGACTAATATTTTCTTCTCCAATGTCATTGTTAATTTTTCAAGTTTCCAAAAAAACCGAACCGAAATAAATAAAACAATCTTCTCCCGCCTGAAAAGTTCTCATTTTTATGCAAGGAGCATTAATAAGGGCACGGGATGTGAGATGAACTGAGCTTCGGTAAATCGAATCAAATGAATGAGATGAATTATAAGGAAAATTGAGACATTATTTTAATATCTTAATTGAGGAGAGGCTGTTGATGATTTTAAAAGCTAGCTGATGGAATATCAACCCAAAAAATATACAATCTGTTACGAAAATCGAACAAGTTTATAAATAAAATCTATGATTGAACTTGAGCCATCACTGAGCTTTTGGCACGGAATGTTTTAAAAAGTTCTCCTTCCGTTGTAAGCTGAGGAGAGAAGATGGTCTTTGTGAGCAAATTCTTTTGCTAGTGATGAATTTGACTTGAGAACGAAGCTGTATTCCTAGATATCGTTGATATTTGGGGACCTCGTTCCCCTTTATCACAATTTTGGATGTCAATATATTGTTTGATGAGTCGAGAAATTTCATGAGCCTATAAGATAAAAGAGAGAGCAACAATGAAAATGGTGATAAAACTCTCAAGAATCGAAAGAAAAAAATTGAATCACTGCAATTAACACTCACTTGATCTGTCTGGATTCGCGTCATTTTTTGTAACATAAGGTTACCATATTTCAGATCTAAAAAGAGAGTCCCATCTTCAGCACGAATTTTTCGTGTCGAAACAATCTGATCGAAAGGATAACTCATGACAGGTTCCTGAGAAAGATTGAATAACATCATTACAATCTGAAAATCTGAAAATAGATCAACATGAAAAACAAAATACTCACATGTGTGAGAATGTCCAGGAAGTGAGCTCCATGCTTGTTAAGAGCCAAAATGTATTCTGGTTGTTTTGATGACTCATTTTGGATATGCTGAGAAAGAAAGAGAGACATCCTTGAGTATCATTTTGTTTATAAAATTCAAGGCCAATAAGAGTCGATTTTGGATATGCAATTTGGAAATGCTTCCGATTAGCAGAGAACCTTATGAGAGTTACATCTACTAGAATGGAATGAGTCTAACTTTAAACCAAGCCTATTTTGATCATCTGGAGACGATCTTTAACACAGGGCGCAGATGAACACATCTTGAAGCTCTTGATGGTTGGATAATTAATACTTACTCTTATCGCAAAGAAACATGTGCCGAAAAGTGGCCATTTTTGGAGAATATCCAAACACTGAGCCTTTGCTTCAGTTGTAGTTAAAGCGTCCATGTCATTCCAATTGTCTTTGACACGAGCAACCCATTCGCCAGCCTTCATGAGTTCTTTCATTGAGAGAATTGGTTTTGGTAAGAGAAATTTAACTTCATCCTTCTCCGGTTTACGATCCTTATCGGTGGCACGGTGTAATAAAGCTGCTATACGAGCGATGTCGTCTATTTGATCTTCCGTCAGGCTACCATTTGGTCTGACCAACAGTAAGCCTTCAAGATAATCGGGTGCTACTTGATTGAATATAACTTCAATATATAGTTGGCAATCCAATCGGAGAGGATAATACCAGACTGAGCGGCAGAAAATGAGATAAAAAATTTGTCTGTTCTTTATCAGTTCCGTTGTGATGTCAAGTATGTATTCATCGCGATTTAATGGCATGGTGTAAAGATCTGAAAATAATTTGTAAATAAGGGTGAGAACAAGATAATGACAC
The DNA here is from genome assembly GCA_003956705.1 of Brevipalpus yothersi. Classification (NCBI taxonomy): domain Eukaryota; kingdom Metazoa; phylum Arthropoda; class Arachnida; order Trombidiformes; family Tenuipalpidae; genus Brevipalpus; species Brevipalpus yothersi. Next base: position 53,703 of record QZCP01000384.1, read on the forward strand.
ACATAAACTGTTCTGTTTGGCAGCCCAAAATTACCTCCTTCAATGATACAATATAGTGAGAACTCTTGCATCTCAATAGGATTGGTCACACTTAGCATTGAGCATATCTCTTCAATGATGTCCGCAACTACGATGCTTGATTTTGTATTGATAATACGTTCAGTTCCGCCCGGTAATCTATACATTTGTCGCTTTGAGTTACGTCCAGCAGCTATGGCAGCAATTTCTTCAATACTAGGTACATTCCTTCTTCCTCCATACTTCATTGTTTTACGAAGATTTTGGAGACACACCAAGGCAGTAGCATAGTATGCACGTCGTTTATCGTAGGCAGATGTCTCCAAGTATTTGTGTAAGTATGGTCTGAGATTCTCGGAACAATCAAAATATGCGGCAATTATTGAGAACAGCCGCCATCCTCTCTGACAACTGTCACTATAGGAAGAAGAAACACAAGTTCAATCAGATCATGTTATACAGAGTGTAAGACAGTAGCATACAGAAGGATTGAAAAAAATGGAAGGAAAAAATTCTTACAGTTGTGTACTCTTATTGTTGGTTGTTTGTTTCATCAGTTGACAGTAAATTTCGTCACGAAGTGGTGGATACTGATGACAGTCCTGAAGAAGAGAGAGAAAAATGAAATCCGTAAGAAGAGAATTTCTCATTTCATCGATGCACTCTACATACTTCCATGAGAAGGTAAACACAGTCAACTTCCGTTTGATTCTTGAGAAGAGGTAAGTCGCCCATGAATCGCATTATGGCTGAAAGGGAGAAGATTGAACAATTAGTTGATGATGATTAATTGAGTCCAATAGTGGAGATGAAAATTGACTCACCTTGGAAGCATTCAACTGCTCTTTTATTGAGTTCAGGCTGATTGAGTTTTAAAAGTGACTGAGTGATGGGTACTTTGGAAAACTTTACCAAATCTGATACCTCTTTCCATGTCCAATCAGATCCATTTCCGTTCTTTTTCTTCGATTTCTTTTTCGATTTTAAACTTTCCAATATTTTGATAGATCCATTGAAAGAGCCATCAGCGTTACGAGGCATATCACATCTGTAAAATCATTTATCGAAAAGTTTAGCTGAGAGGAAAAAAGCATCAAACTATTGTGACAAACTTACTTATCAACAATATCTCTGAAATTATACAGAGCAAACTGCAATAGTGAGGATTTACCATCATTAATATTTGAATTTTGAGTGATGTCACTTTTGGCTTCTTCAAGTGGTTCCTGAGAATGAAGGTTAGAAAAAGATTGTAATGAAATCATCAGCATTTTGAATCACTCAATTAACAATTAATGGAAGATGTCAACTTACAATTCGACTCTCAACCCATTGTGATGCTGGATCTCGAGTTGAATCATTGATATTACTCTCTCCATTCATTTGGCTGGATGATTTTAACGAGTGATTTGAGTCAATATCTTTGGTATAGCCATTGGAAGCTGTACGATGACCAGCTCGAACGTCCTCCTGAAATTGGAACACATCGATAGTATAACACATAAACACACAGTCAAATGGTAAAAAACAAATTGAAAGTTTCAAAAAAAAAACACTTTACACTAACCATTCTTTGGCGCAATTCTGCTAACTGTTGGCGACTTAATGGAACAACATATTCATAGGGAAAAACACCACTTTCACCACCTTCCAAGATACCATAAAGCCAACCTGATAGCCGATGAAATAGAGATGAAGTGTTTGTTTTGAGTCCTTTGATTAAACTCATCGAAGAAAAAGTTTTTTAATGTGTTCTTTTTCGGTGGCAAAACAGCGCACAAAACAGCAAAATAGAGTGAAATAAAAACCGGAGCAACAACAAACGACAGAGGCCAAAAGTGAGCGAAAACAGATTCAAACTTAAATCATGATTGAGTTCTAATTAGTTGTTGAAATAGGAAGAAATGAAAACACACACACAATTTGACCAAAATTAGATGACAAGTTGTAAGTGAGTTAAATAATACAAATTGGATGCGTTAAGAATGAATAGTTGATTTAGATGAGAATTTGAAAAAAAAAATGAATTGGAAGAAAGAGAGAGACAAAAATAAAAGACTACTTCTTGAGGTCCTAAAATTGTTCAAAACATGAGCGCACTGAGGTAAGAGTAAAAGTTGCTTGAAAAGTTTGAAATGTTGGTGGGAGGCGCGAGAGTGGGGAGGTAGAAGTGATGTTGGAAAGAGAGAGGGAGAGAGAGAAAGAATTAGTAGTAGACACAAAAAGAGGAGATAAAAGAATCTTTTAAAAAGATTCAGATGAGCGATTGTCCATGGAAGGTACAGCTTGAATTGACCGATGAAATGTCATAGTATAAGGACCAACAGCACCAACAACAACTACAATTTGGAACAAGTCAAGTTGGATGAACACAAATTAGGATGCTGAATTAGTGGAGAAAATTTTGATTTTGATTTATACAAGCTCAAAGAAAGCAAGTAGCAGGTCACTTTTGGGGAATAGACAAAGATGAACAGGTAGGGTGAGGAGGAGTGAAGCCATAAAAAAAGGAAGTCAGAACAAAGAGAGAGAGAGAGAGAGAGAGAGAGAGAGAGAGAGAGAGAGAGAGAGAGAGAGAGAGAGAGAGAGAGAGAGAGAGAGAGAGAGCATATCTTGGAGCATCTTTCAGCCCAAATTGAGCCCATGGACGTATTTCGTGATACAAAAGTTCGTTTCTCTACACATGAATAGCGTGTACATGTAATAAAGAGAGGAAGAGAGAGAGAGAGAGAGAGAGGCGATGAGTGGGAAAAAGAAACCAGTTTACATAGAGAAGGCTTCCTTCACTTTGGCCTCCTCCTGGTTCCTCTGGTTGATCATTTTCTCTTGCATATTTGAGGCCAGGCTAGGCTACTAGGTATATTTTGGGGGCTCGAAATTCCCTAGATCTTGAGTACTAGGTTTATTCGGTACCACAATCCGGGTCTAGTTTTATAGCCAGTCCAGACAGCGGACCCAGTCTGCAGAACAGGAGCTGCAGATTTTCAATAGGTCAAGCAGTGGTCCGTGGTTAGAAACATCGAATGATACATTCATAATGAATATTCATCAAGGCACATGTATCATGGATCATTTGAAACATTTCAACTAGGATGTGGATCCACCCTAAAGATTAGGCAAAATTGAATGGATCATTTGCATCATTTCAAAGTCTTTTCTCTCTCTCTCTCTCTCTCTCTCTCTCTCTCTCTCTCTCTCTCTCTCTCTCTCTCTCTCTCTCTCTCTCTCTCTCTCTTTCGTTTCGCTTTTGTTAGTGAATTACTTTAACACTAATATTCATAATACAGAAGATGTTTCAAGATTTCCATCACAGCTCTTGGTGTATAATCAGAGAAGAGTGGAAAAATTTTTTCCATTTCTCATATATGTAAGAGGCTATTTCATGGGAAATGAGCAGTAAGGGGTAGAGGAATGAATCGAAATCTTCATGCCATACACAGTTATGTGGTGAGAACTCAATTGACTGAATCATAACCATCAGACTATCAAGAAGCAATAAGAGAATAGATTGAGTAAGGTAATCGTGAGAAATAGAGAAGAATCACACACACACACACATCTAACAGGTGAAATCATGAAGGTGTATGATGGAATGTGTTAAGTAAGGAATGGACAGAATAGAAATTTTTAACTAAACTGAGGTCAATCGTGGAGAGGTGCAGTGAGTCGATTGATTCACCCTTTAAAAATCATTTTCTGCCTCACACTTGTTCTTCTTTTTGAAAAAGTTCTTTCTTTCTCTCTCTTCTACTTTCAACTCACTTTTCATGCATTCAAAGTAGCAAAATTTACATGCCGTATAAAGTGGACAAGCAGGCCACTCGAAAAAGAGAGAAGATCAATCAGAGCACATATGAAAGTGGAGAAGAGAGGTATATAAGATGGATTTATATGCCACTACTTGAAGCATAGATTGGCCATGAATAGATATTCGAAATAGAGAAGCAGATCAAATTTTCGATTCATCGTATTCAAAGTACATGATATCTGAAAGGGAAATCTCTATGATCAAGTGGCTATTGATGAGAAAATTTCGTCAGCAATTGAGTGGCGGGAATAAATTGAAAGGAAAGGTGATTGAACACACAGCAAGTGAGCAAGTGTGCTGACGATGCTCGAGCATCAACTTGATGATATTCAGGTTAAATTCATGATCTCAATTGATTAATTGATTTTCTTTTTTCACTCTCTTATCCGATGACATATCCACTAGTTAAAGATGATGAAGAGAGGATTAAACAGACTCACAATTCGCAACAATCGAAAAGTTCAATTTGGAATTTGGAATCTAAATTCATGAATCAAGTCGCTGCATGCCGATTTCGAGTGAACATGTATTCCTTCTCGATGTGATATAATTGAAGATGTTTCTCCAGTCATGAAAATGATAATTATTTTTAAGATCTCGAAAGCATCAGATCATGATTTCAAGTCGATGAGTTGAGAGGATGGTTCAAATGAATCACTTGGAAAATTTTCGTTGACCGATGCAAATGTAATGTCAAAATATTCAAAGAGTTTTACTACCTACACATGTGTACTTTCTGGAGGAGCTAATTCAGTTAGTTAACAGCAAGGCCATTTTCTTATAAAATATTCCAACTAGCTTGATATATCTAACATGAAAGCAATTTTTAGTGAAAAGGCAAAAAAACAACCACCCACAGAACACAATATTGACAAGTATTTCAAAAATGAGCTTGGCCTATTAGATGCTTCGAAGGTCAGGCTGGAAAAGTGATGATGCAACAAATACCTACACAAATGGAGCAGCAAAAACATTCGTGTTCCAAAGCATGATCAACAATACTTCACAACAATACTAATGAAAAGCTGTTGATGAATATTGATATTAAAATTGATAAATGTAGCTTAGAATCGGAATTGTGTGATGAGAGCATCATGGAGAGAGATTATAATCGGCAATAATAATACTGAAATCAATAGCTAAAGTAGAGGAAAGTGAGTAAGGATTGAGCTTGCTAGACAGGAAGTTGAGATGGAAGGAAGCGGAAAGAAGAGAGAGCGAGAGCGAGAGAGAGAGAGAGAGAGAGAGAGAGAGAGAGAGAGAGAGAGAGAGAGAGAGAGAGAGAGAGAGAGAGAGGCCAGAGAAGGATCGACAACATCGTAGCAACGGGATTGATGCCAAGCCATACATGAGATGAGATCATTAGAAAAACTTCCTTCAGGCTGATTGAAGTGAAGTGAAGAAAAAACAAGAATCTTCCTCACAAACGGCCGAATCATACAGCCTGATTTAGCCATAAAATTCACCAAAATGTGAGTGATCATCAATTTCCACAGTCATTATTAGTTTTGTGAAAAATAATAGTAATGAACATTTAGCACTGTATTGATGAATTGATGATGAATCGATTCGTTGCTTCGGAAGTTGAAGATAATCATACAGTTACAACACACACACATGGAAGGATGTGTTGGGTAGAAAAATTGGAGCACATGACAACCGGATTTTTCACTAAAATGATACGATGTCAAGCATCCAATTTGAGTATGATATTGAAAATGAAGTGATTTCAGCAGAAAATAAATCAAAATTTTCAGGTGGGAATAGAAAAATTTATGGAGCTATAATAAGTTGTGAAAAGCAATAATTTTATGGCAAGTATCAGCAATAAAGATCAAAGAGACCTCCAATCATGACCAACATTAGTACATTAACAAGAGAATCAGTCTAACGGATCAAACTCAGCTTATGAGTAAAGCTTTTCATCATAACTGTGAAGTTTCACATCGAATGATATTTAGACAGATGAAGACATTTCCCTAAGATTCGAATTTAATAAGAACACAAGCAATGAGAGTTGGAATTAGAAGTAAATTCGATTCAAACAGTGAGTACAAAGAGCTCTTCATGAGAAAACTCCGCAAGTTTCTCTCAACAAATCAAATCAAATCAGAATTTGAAGCCATTATTGACTAGAATAAATTCAAGAGATTATGGACAATGTTCACCGAATAAAAGGACCAGAAAATAGCTGAAATCACTAATAAGCTGTAATGTGTGGCTGTTTGCATGAACACAAAAATATCGAATTGAAATTCATAGACTTACCTTTGGCAATGCGAAGATTTTTATTCTTAACAGTTCTTATTATATCACCTTTTCGGAAACATAAAGCTGATGGTTCACGAGATGAATAGTCAGCAATTGCTTGAACGTAGTCAGCTTCACTCTAAAGATATCAGAAGAATTCAATCAAAAATGGAGGAGAGAGAAAAAAAAATAAGGACGAAAATGATAAGAGCACGTTTTGAAAAGTTTTCAAAAATTTTCGAACAGAAACAGTCGATTGAAATAAGACAAAATGAATAGATAGATATGAGGAGGTAAATGTATTACAAGAATAAAAAGAATCAATTGAATCAATTGGTTACCTTATTCGCCTCCAATGCAAAAGCATCTATCATGAATCGTATTTGACTGGCCTGTAGCGAAGAGTGTGAAAAGAGTGTGAAAAGAGATTGCAAAAAGTGTATCAAGGGGGTGGTAAAGAGGAGGTGGAAGAGGAGGATGCCAAATAAACAGACCTTATGAGAGTACAAGGTTAACCAACCACCGTTAAGGAGGAGCAATTGAAGAGTTGTGCTTCCAGCAACATTCACTTCCGCGATATCATCAAACCTGGTCGAGAAAAAAAAAGTAAAAATGAGATGAAGCCAATTTCGACAAGTTCTAAAAAAGGATAGAACTTTTCATATTTTCATCAAATGCGAGCATATTCTTGTGAAACCTTATCGAAGCTTTATACATGGAACAGTACATGTAATGGTGAATCACATTGCTGAATGCTGATTCATTAACCTTACTCAATTGTTTTTTACAATAATTCACAACTTTACGATATGAGCTTCGGAAACAATAACTTTGATTTAAATTTGCTTTCGGAAAATTTCTATGCCAAAGAGGCAGTGTTTGCCAAATTTTTCTACTCGGTGTATTTTCTAAAATATTCTGATTCGTCAAGGGAGAAGATGACATCCATCAAATGAAGATTGTTAGCCACTAAAATTGATTAATTTTGTCGTATGATTATGAGTAAATTTTCTGACTGTGTAAGTGAAATTTTCACAGACAAATTTTCAAGGTAAACACCACAGTCGATGAGAAAACTCTATCTATCTCAGTCTATATTATCATTTCAAATGAAAGTCTTTCCAGAGGAAGATGACCTAGCAATTAGATCTTAGAAGCTATTCTCATCTTTTTCCTAAAGTGATAAAGATTAACCGCTACCAAGTGCTACTAATTAAAAGTTGAAATTTTTTCGTCTAGTATTCACGATATTTCCTGGTGTGAAAATTTTCCCATTCAGTTTTTTCACAGTCTATGAGAGCATTGAACTTCTCGCGGTCATAAAAATCTCAATTGAAAACATCGAATATCAATCAATGGAGAGTCAAATGAGATTCATGAAGGCGAATGCTGATAGAGAGTGAATTTTTTGAAAATACAGTGAAGAAACTGTATTCTAAATCGAGAAACTTTCACAAGAAAAAAAATTAGACACAGAAATTGAAACGTACCTGAGCGTATCCAATACTCGAAGATAATCACATATTGCATCACGTTCACGTTTAATTAGTCGTATTCCTGAATGAGATACACCAACAAGGTCAACATTAGGCAAGTTTGGTCCACCTGAGACAGCAAAAAGGCGACAAAAGTAGGTGGGCAACTCTTTGGTAAACTCAATTAAGTTTCGTTGCACGGGCAATTTATGGCTTGAAGAATGCATATTTTCCAGAGAAATATTGTAATTATCCATTTGTTTACGAAGTTTTTGCTTCTCTTCACGAGTAAGTCGAATACAGGTAGATGAGTAGGCGTCACGAACAATTTGACAAAATATGAGATGAATGCTCTGTGGACTATCCAAACGTTCCAGAGGTGAAAAAACCTGGTAAAAAAGAGATAAAATAAAGATACATTAGCTTTTTTTGCTATCATAGACTCGAGAGTTTATCAGACAAGTTTGTGTTGACTTTTCCCAACGGAAAGGTGAAGATAAGTTTGCCTAATGATTTTCTTGTTCAATCCCTTGATTCATAAAATATTCAATTAAAGCCCAAAGACAATCGATAGATTATCGATCAATTACATAAGTTGTGGTGGAATCAGAGTTTTTAACTGAAAATTTTTTTTCCGTAATCGATTGTGAAGAAATTTGACTTTCAAATTCAGTGAAAAATTCACGTGGATAAGGATGAAAGACAGAATGAAGATGTTCAATCGTTGAAAATATTTAGCCTTGTGAATGGTCTGCGAAGAGTAAGCAAATGAATGTAAAGAATTGAAACTCAAGTCTACCATATAATCACAAAAATAGCTAGCATGTAAACAAAATTGTAAATAGATAATTAATGGTTGTCAATTCAAGCATGAGATCATAAGAGAAGTAATGTGAAAAGTCATTGAGTCGAAGAAGAAGAAGAAGAAGTGGAGAAGGAAGAAGTTCATGAGTACCATCAATACAATACTCGTATTCAGTGTCATTCTAAACTACAGATTAATGTATAAAAAGCTGTATCTCATCCAAACAATCTAGTCACAAAGTATGATGTAGATGCATTCAAAATCATCATGGAGGAATAATGACAATCCATTGAAGCCACTCAATGCTGGGTATGTGACGAAATTTTAGGGAACACAAAGCTATTGTCAAGCATCAATCCATTCATGAGTGTGTACATCATGAATGAATATTATTTGTACTTTCGCCCATCAAATTTTCTTACCTCTTTTCTCAATCGTAAATACCAGGGAACTTTTGAATAAGTTAATGAAAAATTGTGTGCAGGTGATGCTAATTTTGTCTTAATTATCGAATCGATGTTCTGTTGATCTCGTCGACCACTGCCCCGGGGCATAAGTGAGGGGTCCATCGGTTTAAGGAATTCATTGCTTTCCATGAATTCCAATCGTTCCATGGACAATCGGTCAGACATTTTACTACCAAATCGTCCACTGCCATCGATCTGTGATCCACTGGCTGCTCGTTGCATAAGTGATGAAGGAGGTGGCGGTGGAGGTTGTTCTTTTCTTCTCATGATGATAGGTGTTCCGGGTGCATAATAGCTACTCGAAGCAGCCACAGATGGTGGACCAGAATGTCGATAATTTTGGGGAATATCTGGATCAGCTCTCATGGGCGGTGGAGGTGGAGGGACACTCATTCGCTTTGGTGAACGAGAATCTCGACGATGACGAGATGAAGATGATGGACGATTGTGATTATTGTAAATAGAGCGATGAGAGTGACCACTGATACCACGATGAGAAACGGATGGTGACATCTTGATTTGACTAACAGACGATATAACACTGTCCTCATAATTAGAACCATTTGTGCTCATTTGATCAATGTATGTGCCACCAATAGAATGACTCATATCATCAGCATCACATTCCGCTTGGATGGTTGAAGATATTGTACCACCTCGATTGTGTGGACCCAACTCATCACGACGTTCCCTACTTTCACGACTTCCACTACGTCGACTGGCTGAGAATCGCTCCTTAAATTTGGACATATTTTCGCGATCATGAGAATGACTGTGACGATGATGGCCTGGTGAAACGGAAGAGGAAACATTGGGTGATGAATTTTGATGATGAATCGGTGGTGATATTGCTCCTGGTCCTATGGCACTGGCAGAAGTTTTTGGCCGCTCTATGGGAATTGGTGGTACTTGATCACGAGCAGTGAAATCACTTAGAGCCATCATAGAGCCCATAAGTTGATTTTGTAGTAGCATCTTTCGATGTTCGGAAAGTTTTTTAATCCCATCATCTCGAATATCTTCCATGCTTCGAGCATGTTTTTCATTTGGTTTTTTGGAGCGAACAGTTTGATCACTGGTTAATTGCTCTAGTTTGGCTTTCATTTCGGAACTGATTCGAAGTTTACCAATACTCCCTTTACTAGTTCCACTGGCCATTCGAAGACCACCGCCACCTTCGAATGAACCATTGATATCAATGCTACCAGTTCGATGATGGCTGGTAGCATTTTCACTCTTCTTATATCGCTGACGAGGCTGTTGGCTCTCTGCTTGCTTCACTGCTGATGCTATGGTCACCTCTTGTTCTTCTAAAATTAATGGCGATTCATCAGCACAAAAATCACTACCATTACCGGGTCCACTTCCATCACTATTATGGCCACTATGAACACCAATAGGATTCCCTTTGTCATGATGTTTTTCGGCTTGTTTTTTCATTTTAAACTCTAGAAAACTTGCTGTACCATCCGGTTGGTCAGCGTCTCGAGGAGGTGGCCATCGCCATTTGCCTGTGTGTGTCGGGAAAAAAGAGGGAGAGAGAAAAAAGCCACAGATCAGTATATCATAAATAAGAGAAAACTTAACAATCACTTGTGAACGGAACACTCTCGAAAGAAATTTATTACTCTCACAAGTGTGAAATTATGGAGCGATAGAGACAAGTCAAGAATAAGTGTGATATTCAACAACATACCTATTCGCACAGTTTTAGCACGTCCATAAACGTTAGTGAAACCGGGTGAAAGCGGTGGTGGCGGAGGTGGCGGAGGCGGTGGAGCTGGAATGGAGGAGGATGTTGATGATAAAATTTGGACATTAGATGAGTTGGGACCATCTTGAACGTTCAGTGAGCGCACTTGTTTGACCTGCTATTGAGATTTCAACATGTGATGATGATAACGCAAACAATACCAACAACGGAAAGCATAAGAGTGAGAAAGAGAGAGAAAATACAAGAGAAATGAATTAGTTTAACGTGAAAATAATGATGAGCAAAAGATGGTCAAAATGAATTCGATTTTGGGAAGGTTTTAGGCCACATTGTCAGAACTATCAATTTCTTGGGTCATATTGTGAACGAAAAAGACTGATTAGTTTTCGTTGATTTGGAATACGAGTTGAATACCTCTTTGGGACGAACCGTTTGAATGATCTGGATCATCTTTCAGTTCAATGAATGAATGATGAATATGTATGTTTAGGAAGAGCTCTCCCCCAGAGGCCAGAAGAATGTCGGATAGATATTCACTGTGTTCGAATGTGAAAAACTAATCTTGAACGCTTCACGCAGCAAGGATTCACATTATTGCATTATGTTCTGGTGAAGATTAGTGATAGGATTACAGGGAAGCATCAATTGAGGGTGGAAAAACTCTCTGGACTTCCAGGAAATATCACATCGAAAAAAGAGAGGAGAGTTCTACTCGAATACCAGCTAAGTTGAAAGTATTTTTAGAACTGTCCAATTTTTTTCTCATCGGCTCAGAAATGGATCATAGAATAGGAGGAAAAATATGACGTAAGCGTAAAATATCACAAAAAAGGTGGACATCGATTAACAATGTTCATTCGTGTGAGCAAAGATGTGTGTTGGAATGAAGAAGAAGAAAGAACGATGTTGATACCGTGAATCCTGAATATACTCATAAAGATGCAAATGGACAAGTGGAGGTAGATAAACGAGGATGATTCTTGAAAACATGATCAACAAAAACACACTACTACTACTACCACTTCAACATGGTACATGTGGAAGTAGTCCTCGGAGGTGGGAAAGGATGAATAAGCAAGGTGGAGAAAGCAATGAGGGAGGTGAGCTCAAGAAGTTGAAAGAAGAAGGATGTACATCTCATGGACATGCATGAATACGAGAAAACTTATCAAGTAGTTAACGTTTATGCGTCCTCACAAAGAATTTTTCAAAGAGACCAGCCTGAGAATCGAATTAGTAGTACTACCACTAACCTAACACTATTCCACTGGCCGTCTTCTCTCTCTCTCTCTCTCTCTCTCTCTCTCTCTCTCTCTCTCTCTCTCTGCTCCACTTGGACCTATGTGCCCATTTATTGGACCTCCGAGCCAAATTTTCTCACTTGCTTTTTCTTCCACTTGTGAATATATCAGCAGAGAGTGAGAAAGAAAGAGAAACACTAAAGAGAGACCAGAGAGAGGGGAAGGTCAAGAAACGGAAACCACTGGTCTCGTGAGAGAGTGTTTCATTATAAGACAGAGAGAGAGAGAGAGAGAGAGAGAGAGAGAGAGAGAGAGAGAGAGAGAGAGAGAGAGAGAGAGAGAGAGAGAGAGAGAGAGAGAGAGAGAGAGAGAGAGAGAGAGAGAGAGAGAGAGAGAGAGAGAGAGAGAGAGAGAGAGAGAGAGAGAGAGAG
>QZCP01000385.1:0-25399 GCA_003956705.1 Brevipalpus yothersi
CAAAAGAATTAAAAGTAAAAGATGGTAAGGGTAAGAGAAGAGTTCCGTTGGGAACCTTATGGGAAGGGTTAACCTCTCACTCAGTCCCAACAAGAAATGTTGTGACTTCTCTTTCAAAAGATCTGTGTTAGAGTCTCCACAAAGTGGATCTGCTTCAATCAAGAATGATACACTTCAATTAGAAGTGAAGCAAAATCAAATCAAAATGAATACAGACACAACGTGTCTTGATCAACAGTCAAGCAATGACTGAGCCTACCTGGCTTTCACTCACGCTTGCAACTGGAAAAACGGGTTGAGTAGCGCCACTCACGGCGAACTATTAATCTCAAAACTGGATCAAAATGGCTTCAACGGAAGCAGAAACTGAGAACTTACTGGGAACTTCCTGTCCCTGAACAAAGTGAAGGTTTCACTGGAAATTTCTTTTCCAAGGTGAAACACAATCTTTTCTAGATTGAGACTAAACTAACTGAAAGTTGCAAGTAGTCCTTCTTGTGAACAGCAGCCCTGTTCGAACTAACAAGCGTAAACTGTCCCAATAGCGACCTTTCTGGTTGAATCTATTGGAAGAAAAATTACCCTCAAACCAATTGAATAGTGCCCCTTTCTGGAGTCAAACTAATCAAAATAATCAAACACAAATGATTCCCTTAGAATCAAGTGAGAACTGAAAATGACTTTTCTTAAGTCAATGATCACTACTGGATCAATCAAACAAATCAAAACTGGACTCTTTCTGAGTCAATCAGTTGAACAAAAATGATTACTACAGAATCAATACGATCCTTTTTGGATCAAAACTTACGATTACTCACTACTTTGCTGATTGCAAAACTGAAAAGAATGATGTTAATAGAGCGAAGCTCTACCCTTAGCGGTCAGTGGAATAAGCAAAATAAGACAAACAAATGAATCTACCTGATTTGACTTACTTGAAGGGCTCGGCGGTTTCACTACCAAAACCGAGTAAATTACCTTCCAAAAGAATTGCGCTAACTTCTGAGCGACTTAACAAGATTGCGCTAAACTATGAGCGACTTAACAAATCAGTATCCGAGAGTGACTGATCAAAACTGTGGTACCAACGGTACAAACACAACACAGGATGATACCTGAAGCCTACAGCTTTCCACTGAGACACAAGAATAGATAGAACTTACGATTCACACAAATCAATGCCTACTCGGCATCTCCACCATTTGTTGTAGAAATTATCGATCTTAAGATCTAGCCGGTGGCCACACTAGAACTAGAAGAACAATAATCGCTCTTCGACAGACTATGAGGGCCGCTCACGTCTATCAGGCGTACAATTACCTAAAAGGGTCTGAAGTAGGCACGAACTGTGTGAGAACCACACTGGAGATCACAATGTGATGGGGTATACAAGAGTTTATTAATTAAGCAAAAGTTGAGTGGGTAATCGGACAGAGGTTCGGTATGATGAGGGTAAACTACTCTGTAATGAACAGAGGGAATGATGGCCTTTTTATAGTGGCCAGAGACAACTCTGAAGGAGTTGGCCAAAAGGATTAATCAGAAAAATGACCATTCATTGGTCAAGAGCGATTCCCACGAGAAGTGGTTCGAGGCCAACGGCCCAGAGGATCAACTCAGAACATGAGAATAGAGTCCAACGGACTAAGTGGGAAACCATACAAAAGATACCAAAATTGAATTATAATGAAAGTAAATTAAATAGAAATAAATGAAAAAGGATTAAATAAATGAAAAGCGGCAATCAGCCGAGGCCTCATCGAGGAGGACAGAATTTCCGCTAACAACGGAATAGAATTGGCCTTAGGACAACTTGAAATAGGAACAATATTATCGAGGATGTGTATCAGTCAATTGAAAAAGCATGGCTCAAATCAGGACCGATAAAATTAACTCCAGTTTCGAAATTCAACTAGATTTCTGTAAATAGCAAATCGAGGTGAAACTTCCTCATCCCGTGATTGAAATATGTTTGACTTGTACACAGATTGCCGCAAGATTATCTGATTTTTAGATATTTAACTCTCGTTTTCTATCATGTTTTAGAGAAGCATCATATAATGAAGGTGTCATAATGCTATGCCAGATACCTCGATGTGATGATTTGTGGACCCTTTTGTTGATATTGCAGACTTTACACATTGGAGACAAGCGATATCGAGCGAACTCGACACGGTTCAGAGATCATTGATCTAGACTGTGTTAAGTTCTATGGAACTCGAAGAATTTTATAAGCATTCCACTCACCAGAATTATACTTGTAGAGTAATCGCCATCAGTTGTTGTAATGAACTGTAGTGAGACAACCAGTTGAGATTGGAGTCGGCATGTCAGAACTACTGCAGAAACTGCGTGGATAGTGTAGCTTACAGGGGGGAATTCAATCGAGGAAGGATTCAATGATATGAAGCATGGGATCATAATTATCCTATTCAGGGTTTGAATTAATTTGCTGCCATTATTGGGACGACCTCTCTCTACTTTTCGAGGGTAGACAGAGTTTCGAAAAGAGAGGATCCAACTAGAACATGGTAGGGCTTCGTCAACAATGAGCAATAATTGTACCGTGCTCATACTGAGGTGGTTCTGCGAATCGATCAGATCAAGGATTGTGGACGGGAGAATGGGGGGATCATTGAACACAGCTGATCATTTGTTAGTGTTTAGCAACACTAACAAATAAAAACAAACGAAGCGAAGCTTTTCTACTCATCAAGAAAAGATCGATCGGTAAAGCTTTAGAATATTTTAATCAAAGTAGATAGAATATGAGTTTCCAAAGTGAGAGTTGAGAATGAAATGGAGGAAATGCTGTATGGAGAGACTTCGTTCCAATGAGCTTTCAGAATGAAATATTCTATTCACATGTATGAGCAACCGCAAACTATTGTCAACATAGTGAGAGAAGGTGGAGTAATCAATGAAAAAATAAAAAAAACAGCTTTCGTGGCTAGCTGAGGTGAAGGTTTGATCATCGTCTTCATAGGATAATGTTAATCAAATTAATAAAAACTCAAGCACTGACGAAACATCATCTCTACCTAAGGATAATCGTATGGGTGAAGAGGTCCTGAAAGCACTTCTAGGTCACGAGAAGAATAGATCAAGTGAACTGGTTATCTCAAAAATATTTGAGGTTCTTCCACCTCTGATTAGGTCTCACACGGCAATTGTGAAAGCGATGTCATGAACCAGATTTGAACTCAAACCCCCATCTTGATTGTAAGTGTCTTATCAATCATTCCAATTTGAGAGTGCATCATTAATCACACATATACATGTATATTAACCTATTCTCAGTATGAGTTAGAAATAAATATTTCACGCATTTTTCACAAAACTTAACTGCATATATCGGTATAAAGAGGGTTTAAAATTACTAAGGAGCCAGACAACATCAAAAATGATGGAAAAGTGAGAATTCACCGTTTTAAAAACAAAGGGCAAGACAAGGAATTCTAGAATATGAGGGCGAGATCTGGATGACTCGAAAATGGAATGTGTTACATACTCACACATTGAGAGCTCATTCTTTGACAAGAATGAATCATTTTAAGAAAGAAGATTTTTTAAAAGTCTAATTTAAGATTTTTCATCCCCTATCTATTTTATGAGCCCATGAAGGTCAGCAATCTTGATGAGCTCAAGGGCTGAACTTAATCGATAGATTCATGGAGCATTAATTTCGTCTGCTCCAACTTGAACCTGGATTCTTACGGAAAAAATTAGCCAATCAAACCATGATATTGTTATTATTGATATCAGTTCAGCCGGTGAGGATGAAATCGGACCTCAATTATTATGACAAAAATATCATATAACTGATATATAGCTTGCCTGAAGATGTGAATGGTGGACCACTGTGATCAAATGTTAGTCTAGATTGTCCTATCCATCTTTCTTCGTAAATTCTATTGTGACAAATGGACCTGGCATTTTCATTCGATGAAAACTTCATCAAATTATTTTACTCAATTCAATCAGAGAATCACATAAGGAGAATTTGCGCTGTTAGACACCTGATGAACATGTCTTCATGGAGCAAAATGAAGCATCAGAATTTTTCAAAGTAGGAGCTAAACTAATATCTCAATCAATGATGAACAAAAATTGTAAAAATGAAGTGGCTTCAGCAATGCCTATTGAAATAAGCAGACTATTATCAGATATCTGTTGAACAAAATGTATTTTTGTGGGACTATAGGGGGTCACTTTTAGAGAATCTTCCATATTCTTTGCTCGTTCTAAAAACTCTTATATAGAATGTTCTGATCCATTTTGTTCATCTGATTTAATATGATCATTAAAATTACTGGGATTAGAGTTCATTTCTTGCATGATGATCCCAATTCAAATAAGGCATGATATATCAAAGAAAACTGCCTAGAATATAGTTGGATCTGGCATTTCCATGGTTCAGTGTGATGGTCTCCAGTGGAAACTTCCAAAAACCTAATTTCCCTGACAGAAAGGTCCGAAAGCTTGAGTTCAATCAAACTGATCTCTCGCGAAACAAGACCTCTGTTTACATGATTCACCTTTTCTTGCATGCTGTGTGAATGAGTGAAGGAGGAGAGAGAGCAGTGATCTGCCAATGAAAGATGCTGCTAGACAAAGATACTTGTAACAAAGGCGATACAACCTTCTGCAATTATTTTCAAGCGTTCTCTCAGAGCAGTTTTCAGTAATCGAAGGTGAGATATCGATGCTTCTACCTCTCTCCCAGTGATCGAGCAAGAGAGGAGAACTCACCTTTTTGGTCATAGTAGTTGCACCTTATATTGATTCTGTCTCGATCGAGTTCACGCTCTTGCGAGTTACCCAAAGTATCAGTTTTTCTTAATGTTGAATCACTGTCGTCGAAGAATAACAGCGGGCTCTTGAAACATGCCAGCTCGACCGGATACATTGACACGAGTGCTCCTGATATTGGAAACTGTCTCACATCTCAGCTCCAGCTCCTGTAAGCAATGAACTTTTTGAGGACTGTTTCTATTTATATTTGGTTGTTGTTATCATGGAAAGGAATCTCTTGATATGGCATGAAAGCTGATTTGTATACACAATCAGATTGAATCATCATCCAATCACCTCAAGATTGGAAGAACTTGAAAAATCCCCAACCCTACAGGATTCCTCATGCATATCAATTTTAAGTCAATTTTTAAGAATAACTGTTCCAATATTAAATGAAAGAATGCATTCAAAAAAGTTACTTCAAACCCTCAATTGGATATGATGATAAACATATATTCTGAGACTACATTTACTATGGATTCACACCAAACGATGTTCCATCAGTCATCCAATGTGAAGAATCTGCTCATATAGATTGGTTCGAAATTTTATACTCATTGATAGTAGAATTTATTCATCAACCTTACAGGACTCGATCCTGCTCTCAACATCAGTGTCAAACCAGAAACTTTCAAGTGACTCTGCTCCTCAATCAAGATCGAGACTTTGAGTTCTCATTGTGACATGTACAACTTTTCATTAGTTATCGATTCAATTGTGTGATGCCTTTCTTAGCTCGATTTGAGTATCCGACGAAATCAAAATTGTTCGAGGAAGCATGTAGAGCTCACTCACACAAAGAATAAATAGTATCATTAATGAGAATCAAGTACCCATCGAGTTGAAGAACTATTACTCACATGTTGAGCAAGATTGAGGTATTCTCGTAGCTGATAGAGTATACTCATTCCACTCCCCTTAACTCATCTAGATGTTGTCATCAATAGATTAGAGTATATTTTGTGAGAGGATAGATTGACTCATGATGTGGGTAATAGATTAAAAAATTACCTTGGGAAGAACTGTGCCTGAAACGCTTTTACGGTTCAGTGCAATACCTTCCCGAAAAAATTCTCGAGACCTTTAACGAATTGTAACCAGGGACACGTAACAGCTCTGTTGTAACTAAACTGATCATGATCCCTCACAAGATAACATCCCTAAAAATACGATTCACCTCTTCATGTATGCTGACAAGAGTGTGCTGAAGAAGAGATAGAGAAGAAATCTGCCTAAAACTGATACATCTAGCATTTGCTCCCAATGCAGCTGACTTTGATCCAAGGACTTAGCACCTTTATGTATTCCCCATCTCATCAGATCAGTTGATATGATCTCATCCTCAAACCTACTTTCGGCCCTCCAAGGAAGAGTTTTCTCTTCATCCTTGAACTATTATCAGTGATCTTTAGCTTGAAATTTTTAGGGAAAATTTTTTGCCATCAATACTAATATGAGTGAGCATTTGATTCCACATGAAAAAAAATCAAAAATGAAACCATCCATTCAACCAGATGAGTCATTGATTTTGGAATTCTATAATGACATGAATCTCAGACCTTCATGCTTTCAATTCCAACAGTTTATTGCTAACCAGTTTCTATTCATTCTAGTGAGTGAAAAGTTCTCTTTCCTACTCAAAATACTCAAAATCAATAATTTACATCTGAAGCCCTATTGCCTCTCAGGCTATCCATGATATCCTGCCCTGTAGTGTAAAAAAATATTAGTTTGAGCATCTTTCAGCATTTTCTCCTCATTCCTCCTTAATGTGGTCATTACTGTTATTTACCCGATCTATTCTATTTTTGAACATGGAACCAGTGGTTGAACAATTAAACTTCAATCCATCTCAGTATCTTGAGTGAATTGTCAAAACGGTTTTTATCAATAGATATAACAAATATTCTATTGGCTTCTGATGTGTTGAAACTCAATCTCCTGTCAGGAATGACTACTCAGCTACTTCTGTTGCCCAAGTAAGGTGTCTCAATTTGTTCACCCAGCATCGCTAACAAAACTTTTTCAGACAAACAGATAAACAAAAAAATCTGCATGTTAATGGAGTGGTGATTTTGGAGATGAAGATTCCCTCATCGTTCCCTTTAAATGGTGTTGATCCTTTACCTTCCACAATGCTGAAGCCTAATCCACTTTGACCACGAACAATTCGATTGCTCTAGTCATCCGCTACACTATAATCAGGTAAAATTCAGCAGCAGGGAACACGAAAACGTGAAATATTGGTTCTGTTCCTTAGAATCAGCATGACAGCCATTGCGTAAAGATTTTCTCATCAGAGAATAATTGTAATAACTCATATATTCGATGGCTGTCATGGATAGTCTGGAAGAGTTAGTCTATTCAATATCCTTTTGGTCGAAATGATTCACCGAATATCCCAAATGGAGTGAGGATTTCCATCCTGTTCTGAACAGCTTTTTGGTTTGAGGAGCGTATTCTTCTCCTCAAAAATGCTTAAATTCCAATAAAAACTGAGCGTTCTAGAAAATACAGAGATCATACATGTATAATGCAAATTGTTATGCATCAAACAGGAAATGCAGGAAACGGTTGCATCGAAGGTTTGACAGAGCCTTTGGTTCTATAGGCTTTCGTCTATTTCTCCTCGAATCTGACCTGCAGTTGGAACTTTTTGCACCAAAATCTAAGAACATCAGCTGGAGTTGCTACCAATGGAGTCAAGGTGGTTGCTCGAAATGTGGCTGATGGGACCTCTAGTATTCCACAACTAGATGATGATCTACTCCGCAATGCTGATTGTAGGCTATCAAAAGATTCTGAATCCAGCTGAGCTCCCCTTGCAGGATTGCTACATCAACACTCTTCAATGAGTACCTGTGTGATCGGGTCTCCTCTTTTTGTCCTGGTCCTACTCCTGTCAAAGCTACATGCTGTATTAAATAAGCATTGTCTGGCTCACTTTCTCACGCATGAAGAACTTTATTTACTATTTTCTAGATTGACTCATTTGTTGATGTTGAGAAGCATGATTTAACCATGCGCTTTATCAGATGTGCCACTTTGTCAGTGATTAGCTAGTAACTAGAGCTCAAAGTCATCGTTTTGGTAGAGAATTTTTCAGGTAGTTAAGATTTCAGCTGATGATTAGCCTCTGGAAAGTATGCTTTACTGATGGATGAGACAGAACACAGCTTATTTCCATCTGTTGTCTGTACATAAGTTCTTGGAAAAGTTGTCAAAGTCTGTCATACATATCTTCTCCTCTTAGTCGTGCCATTGGTGAGTATGTTCCAAATAAAAGAATTCCGAATCGCATCTTTGGTCACTTCAAGGTCATCTTCTGAGTGCTTGACTAGAGAAACTGCTGCTTCTCCAAAGATTTCAGTGCCAAGAGTGCTCAAGCTGTGGCTCAATAGAATCTGAAAGAAGAATATTTTTCATGAAGGATACAGAGCAATATCTCACCTTCAGCTTTATGCACTACACAAATTAATTGAGAACGAAGTTTTTACTTATATTTTGAAGCTATTATGGTCACGATGATCGTTCACTTGCTGTCATTTTGAAAATATTGCGCATAGAGTATCAGCGTAAATAGCTGTTCTCTGTCTATTCGTCAAGTTTCAAGAAGGAACTCATTTTCATCAGAATCTATCATGATAAATGGCATTGAGGAATGAGGATAAAGTAGAACTGTTGTGAGCAGTATTTTATCAGTTGAAGATGATGAAAGTTTTCAAAATACAATAAGATACCCACAATGGATGAAGGAATTTTTCTCAGGGTTGCGCTTCATGTGATTCCGACATGGAACGTCCTCATACAATGCTTGTTATGATCTCGATGATCATTCACTTAATATCGAAGAATATTATGCATCTAGTATCAGGATCAATGATTGCTTCTTGCCGTTCAAATTCGGAATAATCCTGCTCTTTATAGACTCCCAAATAAGATGGAATTGAGAACTCAAAAAATAATCGAATACTGTTTGGAGTAGTATTTTTCTTTTCAAGGAGATGATTGTTATCATCAAAATTCTGTGAGATACTCATATTCAAATGGCTAACTTCTCTTGCGATTCAGTTTCGTGAGATTTTGACATGAAATATCTTCATCTGATGGGAATCGAACTCTCTAACCAAAGAGGATCCGCCTTTAGGAGTTGCGCCAACTTTACCAACTCACATTGTCAGTATATTTCTCATTAGAGAAACCATGGGACAATTCCTTCCTATCTCTCTCAAAAAAATGCTTAAAAATAGGATCTGAATTATTTCATATTGACTGTCATCGAGGTTCTATTTTATAGAGAACGCTCTCAGTTTTCAATTGCGAAACTCATTCATCAAGAGTGCCAAAAGCAGAACGTCCAGGGTTTTACACAACTTATTCAAAACTTCAGTCGTGAAAGAAATATAATAGGTTTATGCTGAGGAAATTCCAATAAATCATAGAAATGGGGTGAGAGATTTTATTAAGCTAAGCTCTCGCTCCAATTTCATCCTCTCCCCTGAGATTCATTTATCGGCTAAGTCGCTAAATATTGTACAAAGTGGGCTATCTGATATACATATCCGGTCTGTTAGTGAGCTTAGATTAATTTACTTTCACAATAATTCTCAAACCTAAGCTCTACTTCGGGTTCAAGTTATCTATCTAAATACATCACAATATTGTACTTTCCTCGTGGTGATAGATTCAATTTTCAATTGATTTCAGTTGTAACCATTATTCGAAAACTGATTAACTAACCATTTAATGACTTGATCTCACGAATCATGAGAGATTGTTGGTCAGCTTCCAATTCGAGGAGGAACCAAGTCTTAGCGAAAGTTGTATCCTTATCCATGTGAACTTTTTGAATAGGTATGTCGAGAGAAATCAAAAACTTTCTCTCGTCAATCGTTGAAAAATAATATTGCAAATATATCAGGGAAACATATCTAAAAGTGATCAAGATAATGATTACAGAACATTCATTTATTGTAAGTTAAAAGGCAAAAAATTAGTTTTAATCCTTTGATGAGTCATTTCGGCTATTTTATTTAGACCAATCATCCCCTGGGAATCTATGAATACTTCTACAGTCCATTAAAAACATTTAGTAATTCTTAAACCTTTTGGCTAAGCTCAAAATAATCCTATAGAAACGTTGCTAACATATGACAGAACTGCTATCACGGAAGTGCTGTCAAGATAAAATTATGGTCATATGGCTTTATGGAAACTATCTGCAAAGGCTAAAAATGTTCATATTCATAATTAAGCAATATTCGAACACCCAAGAGACTTCCTCTTATTAATATTTTCAGAAAGAAATTCTTATTCACACTGTACTTGGATTTCTCACTGTGCCATATTTATCATTCTGTTCTTCCATCTCATGTCACAAATCGTAATTACAACCACATTTACCTGTGAGTTGGCATTTAAAGCTATTTTCGAACGCAAAATCTTCAATTTCTGTGAATACCCTTTTTAGAACATGAATAAATTATTTAAGTTTCCGTCCTCATTTTTAGATGTTACCCCTCGAGAAGGACATGATCTTGAAACTTCGTCTACAGTTTTCATTAGCTATCGTATTTATCATAACCATTCAAAGTAGCACTTTGGTGATGATGGACCAGTCAGAAAAAGCCGTTCCAAGTGACAAGCTGAGGAAAGGCATTCGACCAACTTCATCCATTTCAAGGCAATCACTTAACAGAGTTGCCCCATTGGCACTGAGCATTCCATATTCAAAAGCAAATAGATCAATTTCAAATCAAGCAAGCCATAGAAGCGAACCTGATGATCAAGAGCCTCGGCCATTCTACATTATCGGTCATATGGCCAATAACATTGATTCTGTGAACAAGTTCTTAAGATTGGGTGCTAATTCAGTTGAAAGCGATATAAGCTTCTCAAAAACGGGTCAGGTGGACAAGATCTACCATGGATTTCCATGTGACCCGGGTAGATATTGTTGGAGCACTACAGATCCTGTTAGATTTTTGGAACATTTAAGATCACTGAGCGAATATGGTAAGATTTAATCAAGCTTGGTCCCTAGCAAGTTAAGATTGTCAGATCACTGCTGAAAATATCTCAGAGTTCATTGAGCTGGAAGGCAAACACCATATTGGAGACAGAAAACTTTGAATTTTTCAAAAATCGAGACAAATATTCTAAGTGACTCATCGCACATCTTATATTCATCAGGTCATCAGTTGTATCATGAGAATTTTTCACTTGTTATGTTGGATTTGAAACTCCCGGGTTTATCCTCAAATGCTAAGATGTGGGCTGGTAGAGATCTTGCAAACAAATTATCTCAAACAATTTTTCGGGAAGTAATAGACGTAAAAGTAAAGAACTATCAACCATTGAATGTTCTTTTGAGCTTACAAATTGCATCAGACATTGCATTTGTTACCGGTTTCAAGAAATTCTTTTTCGATACACATGGCTCTCAAGCAGAAAGATTGTACAACAGATACATTGGCTGGGACGATAGTTCTAATGGAAAAATTTCATCAATTACTGAAATGTGGCAGCGATCTGGTGCAGGCGAGAACATCTGGCAGGGCAATGGTATAACGAATGCTATTTCCTGGATTCCTAAATACTTGCAAGATAGACTCCAAGGTGTCCTGAATGAGCGTGATTCGTATGGGAAAATACACAAAGTATACAGTTGGACGTTTGACAATGACTATCAAATTCGGAATGCAATTAAGTGAGATATTATATTTCTCGAAGAAACTTGCAAGAATATTTACAATTTTCTTGACTTATGCTGTTAATTGCTTAGGATGGGTGTCGATGGAATAATAACGAATTATGCTGATGTTTCGTCACGAGCTCTCAGTGAAATGATGCCTTTCGGACATGCTCGATTTGCGACTAGAGAAGACAATCCATGGAAACGAATTGCTCGACAAGCGAACTGTCACGCAAGGATGGCGATTCCAATCATTAAGTCTAAAAACAAAGGATCAGTCACTAATCGAGTAACAGATATCAAAGTAAAAAACTCTGCATTCAGCAAGAAAGGCTCGAGTATGAGTCAAGTAGCGGTGAAGAAAACTTCCAGCTCTAAGCCAAACAGTCAAGTCACAGAGATGTTCCATGTGAAGAAAGGTTCAAACTCTAAGCCCAAAATCAAGGCTCAATTATGAGTCAGATGCAAGAATTCCAAATCATGTGTTTTACAGTCAATCATGATATGAGTGAAAGATACCAGATTTGAAATCTCTGCACCTAACAATCATCACTTATCGATGAGTGGATGGATATCATGCAAACATCCTGAAACTATCGACTTCAAGATGGATGGATTAGGCCTTTTGATAACCTCCATAACTTGCCAATATAGAACTTTATCGAGGATTTTGGTCAGTCAGTTGAACAATAATGAACCAAATCAGGATCGATACAATTGACTCCACTTTTGGAAATCAAGCCAGATTTCTGTAGTCAGCAAATCGAGGTGAAAATTCCTCATCTCGTGATCAATGATGCTCACTACTCTAGTGAGAACAAAAAAGAAACTCATTTTTAGATCGAATGATATTTTTATTAATACAAATACTAATAATATTTAATCAATACTAATACTAAAGTCCTCATCTAGTGATTAGATTGTGCTAACGCTTGGGATGGATTGAGACAAGACTTCCTGCTTTTTAAAATGTTTGACTCCCGTTTTCCATCATATTTTCTAAAAGCATGATCACAAAGAAAGATCATGGGATTTCGGATATAAGTTTTCCATTTTTGGAGATCAAGCTGGATTTCTGCAAACAGTGAATCGAGGTGAAAATTTTTCATCTCGTGATTATACTAGACTAGTAATCAGACCACTATGGACAAATAATGGAACTCATTTCCAAATATTTTTACCAATATTTACAACATATATACATATATACAACTTGAAATTTTGAGATTATCAGAAACGCATCTTGGCTGTTCAAATTATAGCTTCCCTCCCAGCTCTATCGGCCTCAATTAATTCTTAGCACGGATTGCCATAATAGTCTCTGCTTTTAGAATAATTAACGTCCGTTCTCCATCATATTTGACGAAAGAATTTATCGTATAGTGGCTCGAAAATGTTATAGTCATCGATTTAACCTTATTTTGACCACATGATCACAGAAGAAAATGGAAAAGCTTAATGATGAGATATTCTCAAATTAAAATAAATTTTTTTCAAACGACCAATCATATATGTTCAAATACGACCAATCAAATCAGTGGTTAAATCGAGAAAAATTGAATTCCACTTTCTGAGCTGGTGCTGTAAGTAAGTATGGCGCATTATTCTCCCATGGAAGTGGAGATAGATTCTAGAAATCAGCTTGCAGCGAATGATAAGCTGGCATAGATGAGGATGGCCAAAGAGAATCGTAATAAGTTAAAAGTGGATATACAGATGTAGATTTCTCCCTGTTAGATGATAGTTATGCCAATAATTTAACAGAGCGGTACAAATCCATGAGACTACTGACTATAGACTCATCAAGCCGTAATAGTGATGAACTTCGCAATACCTCAGAAAAGTCACGAGCCAGATTCGAACCCAGATTCATAATTTGATCGCAAGTGTCTTATCAATCACTCTGATCTGAAGTACATCAGAGAACTCATTTTTTCAACCTTGAAATCAAATTCAACTTCGATTGTTAAAGCAAAAAGTGTACAAACAAACAATGATATTTTTATCGAGGGTGTTATTTTGGTCAGTCAGGGCAGAGTCAGAGCTTCCAATATCACTAATCTGCTCGGTAACTTACCTGAAAATTTAAATGGTGGACAACTGTGATCGAAACTCTGTCTGCATTGTCCTAGCATTGTCATCACACTTTTCATTGAAAATCTATCCTGGCAAATAAACCACATTTGCATAGGACTTCCGCTCGATAAAAGCTTCATCACATTTCTTCTCGATTGATGAATTTCTAATGCATAAAACCGAGGTAAAAGGCTCAAGTATACCATTGATATGGACTCAGATCAATAAGAAAAGTTTCTTGAGCAAGCGATCTACTGTACGAGCTACTCAATTTTTGATGGAAATTATTTCAACAGAGCAATTAAAAACATTTTCTTCTCAATGAAAGTTCATTTATTTGAAACTGTTTTCAAATTGTGCCTTCATAATCGCAGCATTTAGCTTCCTCTAATATGCAAAGTTTCAAACGAAAATCTTTGCACAATCTTGAGACCTCCTGTTGAAGAGAATGAAAATACCAACTTTCTTGAAACTTGGAGATGAATAAAAATACTTATCGACTAGAATACTAGGATCGGTTACAGATGTTTGAGATGATCAAAAGTTCTCATCATTCTAGGCAATTTTTTCCTTACCAATATAGATCATGATTCAAGATTGTAAACACTCAAAACTCAAAATTTTGCTCCTGTTAAATAGTAGACACAGTGGAATTGCTACTGCTACATGTAGAGAAGTTCATGGGAACTCTCTATCTGAGCACTCAGAAATACTCGAAACAGTGGAAGTTTTAATATTCCAATCATGTCTCGTTTCAGATTTGTGATTCCTTTTCCTCCAAATGATCTTGCAAATATCAATCAGAATGGTGAGCTTCAAGGCTACCTTAAATCAGTGTTCCAAGAGGCTTTCATTTATCTCTATTTGAAATTGAATTTAACTTGGATCGATCCGAGTGGTCCTTCCACAACAACCGATGATATTGTTATTGAAGGAACAAAATTGGCTGGCCAAGATAAAGCGGATGCATCATTTGGTGGTATAAATCTTTTGGGTAGTTTGCCGGACAATGTTACCGCTGGTCCAAGTGTTATTGAATTTTGGTGTAAACTAGCCTCATCACCTGTGGTAGAAAAATCTATTCTCACTCATGGACCAGAATCGGCATTAGAACAAATTGGAATAGGAACGATATTGGCTATCATTCTTGGGCTCTCTATAATGGTCTACCTGGCTCAGAAAATAATCGATCGAGCTGATGTATTCCAGTCTCTCTATATTACTTTTACATATTTGATCAGACAAAATAATCACTTGATACTGATCAAAACATTTTTCATGTTCAATATTGTCATCATGATATCAGCTCTACTCATCCAGCTACTTTTTGGTTCTTTTCTACACACAGAACGAACTTCAAAAAGTTATTACACTCAAATTGATTCAATTAGTGATGTTCGAAGGCACAATCTGATCGCAATTGCTATGCACATTTCGAATTGTCCCAAATTAGTGGGTGAAAAATACCAATTTCGTGTGGTTGATTTGGTACGACAATATCTTAAGAAAACAGATGATTTTACCCCGTGTCTTGGATCTGGAAAGTATGTTGTACTGGCCAATCGAGATGATACAAATATTCTCAGAGCTTTTTTCTGTACTAATTATCACAAAGAGGTTATCGAAAATCCTCCATACATCTCTCCTCCACTGACCAAATCATTTATTGCTTACTTTTTGAGCAAAAGGATTCCCAAAACGCAACGAGATCGAATAACTAATCACATGTATCGTTCATTTGAAATGGGCTTAGATCAAAAGAAAGGCTTGACTTCCGAAAAGTTTGGAAAACAGCTAGTCAGAACACTCACTCAGGCACCATGTAGTGAAGAATGCTTCGAAAAAACTATCCAAAATAGTATATCCATTCCCAGCTCATTGAGTATGCAATTTTTCAAGAATTGGTCCATTCTCTTCTTCCTGGTCGTTGAACTAGCAATTGTTATTCACTCAATTTCAATCGTACGTTTTCGCTGTAAATTGAATGCAATTTAATAAAAATACTCACTATTATTTCTTTGAGAATTGGTGAAAACTCCGATTCCTCTGATTCGATCGAGGACAATTACTCGCCAAAGTTGACCGATAATCTATTACATGTATTCGAATTTGATCATGCTTTCAAATACCAATTTTATCAAGACATCAGATTGTGTCGAGGATTCTGGTGTTTTGATGCTCTTCTTGAATTTTGACACAGTAGTTATTGGGTAAAGACTGAGAAAAAATTCAGCTAATAAAGATCAGTTCATTCCCACAATTTGACGCTTTTAATCATAATTTCTCGCCTTGAATAGAGAGAGAGAGAGAGAGAGAGAGAGAAACTGTTATGGAGATTTAATCTGATTAACATATCTGTATAAGTTTACCGATAGATTCAGCTTATTGCTGAGACTAGCAATGATTTTGGTGCCTCACAATAGTTAGAGATATTTGGTAACTTTATTGGAAAAGTAGCACCAATTGAGCATGAGATTGGTGCATTAATAACACTAAAGATTGTGAAAATATTTTCGGAACTTTCTTGTGACTTTCTTCTCTTCGGGCTTCTAATGAGACATATAAAATGGTTAATACTCTCACTATTTAACTATCTGACTTATTGCTGGCTGCTCAAAATGATCTTACTTTCATGTACATTAGCTGCAAATCTGAGGTTTCAACTGAGGAGTAAATTTTCAGCTACACTAAATCATGATTGATCTGACCAATGGTCAAATCTCCCATACATATTTAAAGAAACAGCTCAATATTTAAAATATTGACACCAATCTTTGATGGCATCAGCGAATGAATAAGATGACTAATCTAGACTTAAGACTCAAATCGAGAATAAATTCAAATTGAACTGCAAGCGAATGACGATAAGATATGTGATTCTAGAGAAGGTTTGAAGCAATAACGCTGAGAATGATGAATTGAGGACCATTTGAAATGGTAAAATGATGAATCTACCCAATTCATACACTTTCAGACTCGAAACCAAAAAAGTTCTGAGTAATAAAGATACCAAACAGTAGATGGCTCTACACTTTCCGGTACTTTTCAGGCCAACTTTTGCTCTTTTCGGCAACAGCAAGAGAGCAAAAGAGAGAGCAAAGAAGAGAGAAAGAGAGAGACTTTATCGTTTGAACATTTTCCAAGTCCAGTTAGTGAACTTAAGCTTCTAGGGAAAACTTATATTCAGAACTTGTGTGTGTGAATCCAACGAATTCGATTCCGTTATGAGTTCAGCTTATCAAGTATACGGATTACAATTATTCAATTTCGGTGTAAGTTTGTGAGTTTTTGGGACAGTTTATTGCTCTTTATCGAAAATTTGCTTTCAAATTGTATTGCCAACTGAGGTGACCAATTGTGAGTACTCTCTTCGGTACCGTGATCATGTGTGTCATGCCCCTAGCCATGGATTAATGTATCATCTGAGTGATTCGCCTAATGAGTATTGATGAATTGATTATTGGTCCCATGGAAAGTTCATTGGCAGACTATTGATTTGCTTGCAGTGTCATTTGATCTCGAAGAATCTTGTAAGATAAGGTGACAGAGATACATTGAGGAGAAAAATTGTTCGACCAATTCTGTATATTTTTTTCTTCTCTCATCATGAAGTGCTTCTACAGTGAATCAATATGTTTTAATTCCAACAATTGAGTAACAACTTATCATCATCACCCATTCGGAATAATGACAATTCTGTGCATACCATTACTTTTGATGGCCTTCAGCTGGTCATTCGAATTGGCCAATGGAGATGAACGTAAGTTGATGATGTACATGTATATACGAATTGCAACATCCAGGTAACGGTTAGCCTGCTGGCAATTGAGGATGAATTTAGTCACTTTTTTCCGCTGACCATGTCCAGATTATTGTTGCCCCTATAATCAGTATACTCATAAAGATGCACGATTTTTGTGCTCTTTTTTTCCGCTTTACTTACTCATTTCCGTATATTGATCCTTATTCTTCTTCCGAAAGTTGATTCTCTCTTTCACACACATTTATACATATGTACTCATTCTATCTGGAATATTTTGGCGAGCTAATGTCTATACTTCTTTTTTTCCATTCATACTGGATGCCCAAGCGAATCCGTATCCAACGAGTCAACATTAACCCATCATGGCTTGAGGCACGTCTTTTGTATTCCTTTTATTCCTCAGTTAGTTTTTCTGTTCACCTTTTTATCTGTTTTCTCTTTCTCTCTCTCTTTCGTGATCATATTCACTTTTCAAGAGAGAGAGAGAGAGAGAGAGAGAGAGAGAGAGAGAGAGTGAGAGAGAGAGAGAGAGAGAGAGAGAACGAATATCTTCCCACTGGAAAATATGCAGATTCCTAAACTACCCTAGACGATCGACCCACATCAGCGAGGCCAACAATATACACACATTTATAGTCAATGAATATGAGCTATATTTGTTTCCACTAAATTAATTTAATCTTTATTATGATCCATTTTCACTTTCTCTCTCTCTCTCTCTCATATACCTCCTTTTCCAAATCCCCAATGTTCACATCAAATTTGTTCTTTCATCTCCTCCAGCATTCAATTTCTCACATTCTTCTCCATCCTATTTGGCATATCAAAATCTTTTTCTCTCGCTCTCAAACACTATTATAATTTTCTATTCTCTCTCCTCCAAGTTTCTCTCTCTCTTTCTTTCCTCCTCTCTATCTCTCTACCCCAGGCTTCTACCTCTCCCCTCCATAAGGATGTATATTTTTATGCAAATAATACCTCCATATCACAGCTTTATACACCAAGTAATCATCAGCAATCTATCTATGAACCACCACCGTTGCTCATTTGCACAGTTATGCGAGTGTGTGTGTGTGTGTGTGCTTTACACATCCTTCTTCTTTTTCTCCTCCATCCGTTAGATGTTCCAATGATGGAGCAAATGATGCGGAGCAAAAGATGGGAGAAAGAAAGACAGCATCTCTCTCCTTCTTTTTCTCTTTCTTTCTCTCTCTCTCTGTGTTATCCACACAAACTGAAGCGTGAGTCTCAACACTGAATATCATGCCTGTGTGTATATATATCTGTTGCTATTCATTGCCAAAGTGATTAAGGAGCCTGATGGTCTGCGTGAAGGGATGAAGATGATATAAAGATGAGAGAAAGATGCTGATGCTTAATTTGTCCGAACACGCATTCAATCCACTGGCTTGGTGATCATCTGAATCACGTTAAGCAATCACCTTTCGCTTTTTTTACTTATCCATAAATTGATCTTCACTCTCTCTGTGTATGTCCATATGTTGTTCAATTGAGAATAAAGAGAAGATGTTAATGTGTGCAATATTTGCATTGCTCTGCATGGCTATGAATACGATCAGCTTGAGCTGGGTTATCATTATGATTGTGTATGTGAGCACACACATTTTCAATCCATTGAAATGATAGACACATTCCTAGGAATGCAAGAATACTTTTGCCAACAAATATTCATTTTCTCTTTCTCTCTCTTTCTCTTTCGTCGAGCATTCTCGCATGAAAAGGGTTCACAAAGTATCAGATCATCATCAATAGAAATGCAATGATGAGTGAGAATGATAAAACATTCCGAGAATGTAATCAAGTTGAGCTGACGATGATCAGCCAATTATTGCTTCTGGTGACCATAATCAAATAAATCACCTTTACTATTGGCCTCACTTGATATTATGTATCAATATGGAGACAGGTGACTTATCCAATTGGATATTAGTCATTTTTATGTATCGATTTATCAGTATTCCCATTATAGGGAAGGTGTTCATTGAACATTGCCCTTTTACACATAGTCAATAATATATGAAGGTGCAATGGAACATCATGTAATATGGTAAACGGGTGTGTGAAAAATTGAAAATATTCTTCAGCAGAAAAAAATAAGGACTCAAATGATGCCCATTTAGGGGTGAGTAATAGAACGCAAGGAAAAATTGTAAGTAATCCAGCAGAACTGGATTCCTTCTTCCATGAGAAAGTTCTGAGAATATCTGAGTGAGTATGTGTGTACATAACTTTGGAAGAGGCCTAATAGTCTTACTATGATCAAAAATCTCGTGTATAAGTCATAAAATATCGTTTCAGCCAGTTTATCAATAACTTTTTTTCTCTCTCTCCCTTCTATTTTCCATGTATACCAACTTAACTTTTGATCGCATGACTTGATTTTTAATGTTCATGATCAATTTTTGTGAGCAGTAAAAGAAAATTTTCAACTTATACAAGCCACAAAAAGTTCTGATCACTGGTTGGCCAGATATGCATAAATTCTCATCAGCTTGACTGGTTACGGTTGAATATTTTGTTCAGATGTATCGGCCGCTTTACTTGATGTATGAATAGTTCAATGATCGCTACCGCAATGTAATACCTTTTCTCGCTCTCTCTCTCTCTCTCTCTTGCTCTCTGGGGCAAATGGTTATTTTTTTCGTGGTCAAAATCTATTAGAATATTATCGATTCAGAGAGGATATCAGTATGCTTGTACTTGTTTGTATTGAAGAGGACCTCTTTTTCTATTCCTCCACCTTCATCTTGCACTGGTACTCTGGGAATACAAGAAGTCATCTGGAAGCCTACAAATCAGACGCCGAGACATTATTCGCATCTGATTTGTAACTGAGTTTGTCATTCGAAAAACCGGGTGAAAGTAAGAGAGAGAGAGAGAGAGAGAGAGAGAGAGAGAGAGAGAGAGAGAGAGAGAGAGGAAGAAAGAAGAAGTAGTTTTCCATCATTTGAATCATTTTCTCCTCTTTCATGCTTATGCTTTCACTCAATTTGCATGAATCCATTTCACTTTGAAGCGTAGTCAATCTACTTGAAGCGTAATTATATGTGTCAACTTTCTTTCTCTCTTCTCTCCTTCGTTCTTCCTTTATTTCCATTCTGTATCTCTCTATGGACAGCCTGGAGAATTTTTCCTTCAACATTCACAACACATACACACAAGTGAACGGAATGAATGAAAATTTTGTGAGTATAAGGGAGAAAAATTTTCGAATTTCAAAAAAGGAAGAGCATTTACAAGGAATTTACAATCACCAGCATTCATTCCATCTTTCCATTCACATGACTCGAGAAAGTATTCCAAAAAATAGTCCAACTGGAAATAGAGTCACCAAAATGGGTATCTATCTCACTTTTCCTCGATTCCAAGTTGTGTATATGTATGTGTCTGTCTCTCTTTTCATTCCAACAATTCAATAGAATAATACACATTCAACTCTAAAGCGAAAAGCAATGTTCCATCCATCCATCCTATCTTTACTCCTCTCTCTTGGCAAGTTAATTTGTCGACAAGATTCATTCCTGAGTGGACAGAAAGGCGAACACGTACCCCACACACACAGAACCCCAACAGTATATATACATATATCACAATATATAGTGTGAGAAAATTTACTCACTAATTATACCCACCGGACATCATTTAAATACTCGCTTCCATGAAGCCTGACACATACCCTCACTTTCCACATACCATGGCTACCATACATCTTTCCAGTCCTACATCTCTCTCTCTCACTCCATGGTGGGTCTTCATTATATTTGCAACTCTATTTTCCATCTACACCTCTGAACACCTCTATTTTGTTGTCACCGGATTGATAATGATGACCTATGGTCACTCCATTCATTTCTATGGTTTACTCAAATCTCGATGGATTCTGACTGTCTTCCCTAATAGTATCATCATCATAATCTTGCTCATTTTCATCGTCATCATCACAAGGATGAGAAGGAGGAGGAGATAGTGGGGAGAAAGAAGAAGAAGAAGAGAGAGAGAGAAGATCTCTTACATATGCAGGGAATATTTTTTCGAGAAATGCATGATAAGTGGATGCATGATAATGGAATACATGTAGATGTGTGTGTGTATTTGAAATTGGCCAACGCCTGATACGATGACAGTGTGTGAATAGTGTTTGATGAGGATTTCCTGGTGCTCAAATATCCTCTTCCAGATGATCAAATGCTAACATTCTATGCAGCATGCATGACACTATGGAATACTCGTGCCTCTATGAGACAGCACAATGAGAGTGTAGCTTGTGTGTGTGTGTCTATCAGTGTGAAGGTGGCCGAGGTGCTGTGGGTGGCGGCTTTTGTGTGTGCAGATTGATACAAGTGTATGATGAAATCGATCATATATATAAAAATGCTGAAAAATAGTTTGAGAGAGAGAGAGAGAGGTGCTATCATCAGCATCAATTGCCATGGCATGGCTTACAGGCGTGTTGACACGAATTTAATGAACAAAATCAGCGGGAAATCACGTTGATTTGCCATGCATTTTGGAGCCACGTTACATATGCACTCACACAATGTAATCTCTTTTTTCCATGCTGAATGCTGATGCTGGTTTCAATTTTCTTTCTCCCCAATTTTTTTTCTCTGATCCAATCTTATTCTTCTTCCTTCATCAACATCCTCCTCCTCCTTCTTTCCACTTGATCAATTTTCTTTCTCTTCTCATAGCTGAATAGTGGGCCAAAAATTTTGCTCACTGACCAGCTGGTATATTCCATAGCAAATCTCAATTCCTTACATAGATGGACGGATGCCGCCTTGTATTATTCGCTTTACTCTTGTTCCCCTTGTCGATCTATTTCTTGGCATTATTCTTCAACATCATCACCAGCCTGTCATTCACACCAATCTGATTACTGATTACACTGAACTTTTCTTTCTCTCTTTGATATTGAAACAAAACTCAAGACTCGACAACTGATTTGTTCTTCTTTCATTCAGGCGTTGATCATTATTATTAGTAACAGTATTAACACACACATACACATATGTACTAATCTTATGGTCACTAGTGAATGCTTTGGACACAAAGCGCAACTTTGACCATTGTTGGGAAGTGACCACATTCAAAGATCAGGGAGTTCCAATTTTCTGGGACCCTTCAAGGTTCGATAAGATGGGTGAAGGAAAAGAGATCTGATCGATTAATCGGTTGGCTAGTTGAGGGTTGATTGAGCGTTAGTAGTTTGATCAATCTGATGGAATTTAGTGATATGGTATGTCTCTGGATCGGCAAGATGAGCATGCACATGAAATGAAATTTTTTCGCGCCAATATTATCTCTCTGATTCTTCTTCCGGAACTCCACCAGCCATGTCCACCAATTTATGAGTGTGTCTGGAATCGAATATTTTCACAGGGAGAGAAGAAGAGAGTTCATCATTATCAAAATTATGGCTACTAACATGCTTCTGGGCATGAAATTGATTCAACCATGAAGTCACGTGAATTTCATCTGGATGATAATATATTGTGAAAGTAATTCCAGGAAATTCATTCAATTGCTAACATGTATACTCACAACAATCGATTGAAGATATGAGTTTAGATTAGCTGTGTGATACTGAAAGCGATACATTTCGAAATCATACTAAAATAGCTGCATTGCTTATCATATCTGATAAGAGTGGAAAAGTATCTAAATTGATGAAAGAAACATGCATTCAGAAGCAAAATGAATTTTCAATATTACCAATAGAATCAGTCAGATAGCGGTGTGCTACTCTCGAGAGATCATCTAATTTCGAAACATATGAATCATGGGAGAGTAAAGTTCGATATTCATTAGGTTACCTTTATCAATGGCAATAGTGAGTGGGAGAGCGAAAAAGAAAAGCTAACGGTAAAGCGAATCAATAGCAAATGTTGCGAGTACATACATGCAGCAATAGTAATAATTCAATGGGTTTCCGAATTCTTTTTTCTCGCCAAGCTAAATTGAAAGTCTATTAGGTTAATTCTGAGCTTCATGTACAATCGGCGTTTGGACATGAGGAGAGTGTAGAAGAGAGAGAGATAGAGAGAGACCGTGTAACTGTGGTTACCAATGAAAACAAATTATCATTGTTTCTGTATGTTCCATTTGCTCTTCCTTTATTCAACTAACTACACACCATTCTATTGCCACCCACTTTCGGTGTATTCCAACCGATTTTCTTTCTCTCTGGGCTCCTTCTCTCTCCCTCCAGTCAATGAAGATGATTACTAATAATTGATATTCGTTAGGTGATACACTCAATCAATTCCAGAAGGCTCTCTCTTATCGATATGACTCTCTCTCTCTCTCTCTCTCTTTCCATTTCATCTCAATTGCTGTTCTCCCTCTTGCACACACACACAAATCTATGGTCCAATGTTTTTCCATTTTATTGCTCACGATCTGTGGTCCAGTAGCGGTCAGTATTGGAATCGAGCGTGCGAATGAGAGGAGAAAAACGATTCTCTTGACTCAACATCATAAATCAACGCAGGAAAGAAGCGAAGAGAGAGAGAGAGAGAGAGAGAGAGAGAGAGAGAGAGCATGCAAGACAAAATTGAACACATATAAACACACACGCAAGGAGAGGTAGAGAAAGAAAGACAATTTAGCTGTTCCTAATCTGGATGAGCTCAAAATGCAATTGATTCAAGATCAAGCGTGCTGATGCATGCCGAGTCCGAATTGTGTGTGCTCTATTTGCGGTGTTTTGGTAGGAAAAATTTTTCTCCTCTTCTCATATTTTCAGGCCTCTTTTGAGCCATACATACATGAACCCATAGACGCTTGTTTTCGTAAGATTGTCGTTATTCTAATGTTTCTCTCGCTCATTTGGTGAGTGAGAGAGAGAGTTTTGTTTCCCAATCGAATGCTCTCTGGTCAATGTTCTCTCTCTCTCCATGATCATCAGTAAGCCAAGCGTGATGACAATAATTCACAATAAGTAGACAATTGATATTCGCAAACGATAATTGTTGGCATTCAGGGGTAAGCATTTGTGAATACACGAGAGATGAAGAAAAAGAGAGGAAGATGATAGAAGAAGGAAAAAAAGTATCATATATTGGAAGATGGAACAAAAAGTTAGGTCGATCAGAGAAGAAGACGAGAGAGAGAAAGAAAGAAGAACTATGAACCTTATTGGTCAGTGAATGGTCAGCTATACAGCTGACTGGTTATGTTTCATTTTGTTCATTTGCTCACGGCCATCATCATCGTAATCATAATCGATGCTGTGCATTGCATCGGCTAATTTATCATGAATTCGCTGGACCTTTTCATTTCCTTTTCCTTATCTACTTTTTCATTTCTGCATTTTCACCATCATCCCTCCGGAATGTCCATCTTCCTATCTCTTCTTCTCTCTGTCTCTCTGTCTCTCTGTCTCTCTGTCTCTGTCTCCTCCTCTAGCCTTTTCATCCCTACATCATTGGTAACTCTTTTCATGTAGCTCACAGTAATAATCGACTTTGTTTAATCCTTTTTCCATCAATCTCAAGAAAAGAAAAGTTATGATGCGAAGCTCAAACACGTTCATTAATATTTTGAAAGGAGATGATTATGTGTTTGATCAAAAGGAACATTGATTGACTAAATACATTTACCCAAGTACACATCGTTCCTATGGATGTGTATTGGACAATTTAGGTGCAAAAATATTTTGCATACATAAATAATGAATTGATGATGATGGAATTTTTTGCATCATATTTTTCCAAATCACTGGCTAAATTGACTTCTATTTTGTTTTGCATTTAATTAAATTATTCACACAGACACACACATACACAGAGGGGGAGAGAGAGAAATACGATTTTGATACTTTTTTTCCCTTCACTTATAGACAATATCTATGGGAAAGTTTGTTCACATACAAGCCGGAGTCAATTTCCTTTAAATCACATATTCACATAGCAGAATCATTATTGAAAAGTTCATTCAAACTGTACATCTCTATTCTTATTGTTTGAATTCAGTTGATCGTTTTTGTTATTCTTCTCTCTCTCTCTCTCTCTCTCTCTCTCTCTCTCTCTCTCTCTCTCTCTCTC
>QZCP01000385.1:25565-42199 GCA_003956705.1 Brevipalpus yothersi
CTCTCTCTCTCTCTCTCTCTCTCTCTCTCTCTCTCTCTCTCTCTCTCTCTCTCTCTCTCTCTCTCTCTCTCTCTCTCTCTCTTTATCTGATAGCATTTGCTCTTAATTTCATGCAAATCGAATTCCGGATGCAGATTGCATTTGATTTTCAAGTCACTGGCTGATATCTGGCCAAATTGAATTTACACTGAAAGAGATAGATTTTCCCACCTAACTGAATTAACTGTAGCTCAACAACATTTTGGAGAGAAGAGAAAAAAAAACGTTAAAACGATTCTTTCACATTCATTCCAAATAGTGTACTATTAGTACACTTTGAAACCTCATTTTCAAATGAAAAATTCGTTGTAAATTCAAGTACAATTGAAACAAGATGAAGGAGAGAGAGAAAAAATTTCATCAAATCAATGTTTCTAGTTCATCGTCCGAATCAATAGTTTTCTCTCTCTCTTTCGCTCACTTTTTCCATCCTTTAAACTAGATCAATTGTAGATCTCAATCGTCACTCGCAATTCATCAGACTATTTTTTGTATGTGTGTTGCAATGAATGAATCCCATTGCAGCAGCAATGGTAACAATCCATTCGTTTCCTATGTGAATAAATGTACTAGCTTATGGAGTCCTCTTGTCAGTCCACACCTAAATTCTGGAGCTGAGATTGTGATCATCATCTCTTGAGCCCTCATTCGATCATCATGCAAATTATTATGATCATCCAGTCAATATCCAGCTCTTGTAACATACACACACAAACATTGAGCCTCTATTTGACAAGATTGGCTTGGCCTAGGGTCCTCGTTGCGTTCATGTATTCTCGAGACAGACTTAATTTGTTTTACTCTCAGTTCAATGATACACAAGCATGAGAAAAGATTCTTAATCACACATCTTTGCCTGTGGATACCTTTCCACTTGAAGGTTAACAAGACTATGAACGAAGAGAGAGAGAGAGTTGAGAAAGCTAAACAGTCTATAATTAGTGAAGAAATCGAAAGAAAGTGAACTTCGTTCATGAGACTTTTTCACTTACACATCTTCTCTGGCTAGAAGAACTGGAAGAGAAGATTATCCAGGAAGAAGGAAAAGAAATAAGGAGTAGGAAGAAGTAAGATGCTAGCACTTTAACCAGACAAGCAATTGAGGCTGAAAACTCCGGTGAACATCTCTCTCAACACCATCATTCTGAAGTCTATCATTTGCTAGTTTGTCTTGACTGTTTGTTGTATACACATAGAGACACACCAATATTGCTTACTGATTACTGTTCAGTAAACATTCCTCAATATTCTACATAGGCATTGGAAGAGTATGGCGCGAAAGCAGAAAGAAGTGGAAAATGATCTTGTAACTCTCTCTCTCTCTCTCTCTCTCTCTCTCTCTCTCTCTCTCTCTCTCTTGGTGTGCATGTGTGTGTGTCCATCAGAATATATTTCACTCGAAAATACACAGCATTTATGTTCTCCAGTCATGGCAGTACGTGTAATGCAAAAAGAGAGGAGGTAAGAAAGTGGGAGTGTATCAGGTACACCTCCTAGGCTTACTCATCCACATCGCCAGAGAGCATCTTTTTGCGTCTCTCTTCACTACTTCTCAAAGTGATTGTGAGTAGATAAACTGATTATAGTTCACTTAATGAGTATGAGATGGATGGCTGGAGAGAAGGAGGAGGAGGAGGTGGATGAGGAGGATGAGAGGGAGGCCGATTGAGAAAGGAAGATGTAAGTGAATCTACAGGATCTCTCTCTCTCTCTCTCTCTCTCTCTCTCTCTCTTATCATTGGTGAGATACAGGCTAAAGATTGGGCTAGATTGAGTGAGATCCACATTCATTTATACGCACACTGAAGGAATTTCACTCTCTTCTCATCCTAAACCAAATCATAGATTTGTTTTTCAATTGCATTAATCGAGTGCTTACATCCAAATGCTATCTCTGGCTCTCATCTTTCGCTCATCTTTCTGGATCTCAAACTGTGGCCTTTTTTTTCTTCTCCTCATCAATTTGTAACCTCGGAACACCTTCAACTAGCCTCCTATTTTATTGGATAGGCGGACAAGGTGAACATGATCACTTATTTCTTCCATCTTATTCCATCTTTTTGCCTCCTCATCGCTCAAATACCTGCTCCAGCCACCGGTGGCCCACGGCCTGATTTGGCCATACCTTGGATCGCTTTGTTTTAGGCTCTGTCCCTCTCTTTCTCTCTTTTACACACACACAGTGTGTGTTTTTTGCCCCAAAAAAAAGAAAGCAGCTCAAAATAATGGTAATAATAATAGCTTCACCACGGTTTTAATTAAGATCACAAACTCATTCACATACCATGTAGTTAGCGTTAAATTTTTCCATTGATTTTCACTAGAATCTGCCTCCCTTTCTCTTTACCTTAGACCACTTCATCATTGCTCAGCTATATTCATGGCCTTCTCCAAATTTTGCCCTAATCGATGTTGTTCTTGCTTGGGCTCTGAATACAGCCCAGAAAAGTTTTTTTCTTGCTTTTCTCAACCGAATAAACACGATTTAAACACGATTTCAATCAGAAATGATCCTCTTTATGTGTCTGGTGTGTGTGTGTGTGAATCTTATCCATTTAGATACACATACTCACCACACAAGGGAAAGATTTTCTCTCTTAATCTTGGGCATTTTGAGTGGTAAAAAAATTTTCTTCTTCAACTCAAATTGAAGGTATAAAAAATACGCGTATTGCTAGTGTTTACAATTTCGTGACAGGATTTTCACACCGAATTCAGCTTCCATTATTTTACCAAAAAGATTTGAGAGCCTGAAAGAATTTATTCTTTCGTCCAAAAATCTTGAACAAATCAGCTGTATTATCGTTCTTTACCTTTCAACATTTCAGATTTTTATTTGCTTTTCGTCGTTTATATTGGAAACTTTTTCTCCATTCTCGGTAGAGATGATGCTAAGTCCAGTGAACCTGATGGATCATCAGTAACATTTGTGTGTAAAGTTCAATACTGCCAAGTCTGGACAAATTTAGACTAAATTGTTAATTAATTGGAGTGTGAAAATGATTTAAAAGATTTACGGATGATGTGAGAGAGAGAACGAAGATTGAGATGTAATCGTTCCATCATTCTCTCTCTCTCTCTCTCTCTCTCTCTCTCTCTCTCTCTGGTGAAAATGGAAAGATGATCATCTTCATTCTATGTCCTCTTTCTGCCTACTCGATTGCTTGATGCTCATCATTTGATGACTTTCAAGAAGCTGTAAAAAAGTCACCAAAAATTGTGAAAGATTCTGGCAAATGATGATACTGGTGATGATATGGCCTTTTATCATGCTTTTTCCTCTCTACAACATCATCATCCACGCTTTAAATCATCCAGCATGTTCACTCTCTCTCCCTCTCTTTATCTCCCTCTTGATTCCATTTGCTTCTTCTTCCTCTTCCTCCTC
Source organism: Brevipalpus yothersi (assembly GCA_003956705.1). Lineage (NCBI taxonomy): Eukaryota > Metazoa > Arthropoda > Arachnida > Trombidiformes > Tenuipalpidae > Brevipalpus > Brevipalpus yothersi. The sequence goes on from QZCP01000385.1 coordinate 28,993, forward strand.
CTCCTCCTCATCTTCTCCATCCTCATCTTCATCGTGAGATCGTTGAATGTATGAAATTGATGGAGAGATGACTGGCTGATGAGAGATGAGTAAAGATGATGCTTTTGCTCATTATGTTCATCCTACATGGATGCTGAAAAATATCCTTCTCATCATCTCAGCTTTACTGACCTTTCTCTCTCTCTCTCTCTCTCTCTCTCTCTCTGTATATTTGTGTATGTAAGTATATAGATGATAGCTGAGAAGAGGAACCCAAAATATGGCCACAAAACGATAGTGAATAAGGCCACTGTCACCATGCTTGTCACCTTTCTACTTGAAACAACTTAATCCACTCTGAAAGCAGAAGTTGATAAGAGAGAAGAGAGAGAGATCAGCATCCTTCGAGAGCATCATCATGAAGAGAGTTCCGCTCACCAGGGCCTGTCGAGCCTGTCTATCTGAGGAGAAGAGAGTGAGTGAGAAGGCGAAGGAATTCCCAAAATTGTCAGAATTCATGGTGCTTTTAAGGATGATAGCAGAAATTGTGTGTGGACAAAATTAGGGAGCGACAGGAAAAGGTATAGAAGCTACACAGTATAAAGTAGCGGTTAAAAGGAGCGTAAAAAGAAATAGCGAAGATAGAACATTCCCAGTCTCCTCATCATCATGCTATCTGTTCATCTTGATTTCACCCTGAATGTCACCTAAATTGATTTGAGAATGATGATCATTCTGGGATTGGCAATCAGGGAGAAACCATGGCCGGTGAAGGGAGGAGAGAGAGAAAGATGAGAAAAATTTCTTCTCTAAAGATGCTGATTGCAAGTGATGAGTGAGTGAGAGAGAATGAAAGAGGAAAAAAACACAGAGGAAAAGAGAGAGAGAGAGAGAGAGAGAGAGAGAGAGCAACAACAAATTTCGTGCTCTGAATTAATTGTGAAGATCTTTTCTCACTCACACAGAGAGAGAGAGAGAGAAACTATTTTGGCAGAAAAAAGTGAGAGAGAATGAGCAAAACTAGAACATAACAGTTCGAAGAGAGTCAGAAAGAGAGAGAGAGAGAGAGAGAGAGAGAGAGAGAGAGAGAGAGAGAGAGAGAGAGAGAGAGAGAGAACTTGAAAAGACAGCAAAAGCAGGTCCTAAATGTTTCCACTTTTGAAAATTATCTTCTCTCTCTTTTCGCTTCTTCCTCATCTTTCTTTTCATGTTCATCTTCTCCTTGTACCTGACTAGTTGGCTTCACTTTGTGTGTGAGCCCGTATTTTGCATCAAAATCGCATCCATTTCTTCACGCTATTCATTTGAGCCTCTCTCTCTTTCTCTCTCTCTTTCTCTCTCTTGCTTTCATTCTTTCTTTCTATTGCATTGGAGTGTTGTTTATCAGAATCTTTCGCTCTCTCTTTTCCCGCAAGCCTGACGTTTCTATCAGTTTAGGTATTAATAACATCACTTCTTCTTGACTTCTCTTTTACTTTTTCTATCTCTCGCTGCTTGATCTCAGATAATTCTATTCCTCCTCCGGCCTCTGGGTTCTTCCTTCATTTTTATCCTCAAGTGTTTCTCAGTGCCCCAAATAATTAGCATCGGTAGGTTTCTTGGAAAAAAAAATCGTTCTTGATATATCTTTACGGTGGCCCTTGAGCAGCCACTTACATGGCCTGACAGTTTTCTGTAGCTTTTATCGTTTCCAATGTGAAGTGGAGAGAGAGAGAGAGAGAGAATCTTAAATGCTACATACACACACATCAATATCTTACTTCCTCGAAACTTTACCTGAACCAAAATATAATCACATTCGTTTGCATCGATCTATCATCGCCTCTCTCTCTCTATCTATCTTTCACACACATACACATTATCACTTGGCCACTTTGAAAATTGAAGCATAGAAAATGAGTTTTTCAATTGGCATTTTGTGTGTAAGTGTGTGAAAGTCTCATTTCATCGGTATTTTGGGGAGATAAAAATTTTTGAATAAAGGAAAAGATATATCATGGAAGAAGAATCTTCTGAGCCTATTCTCAATTCTGATTATCATTACTACACATTCCTTTAAGTGTGTGTGTGCAACCGAAAGCTGTACTTGTTCATCATCTTCTCATTTTGAATTGATTATATTAGTGGCTCATTTCTCTCATGATGATTTGAATGGGGAACACATTCTTTGGATATTTTCTGGTATATTTGTTGGGATAGCAAATGGGAAAATTCTTTCACTCTAAATTCTTACTATGGCCAATGAAGATGATTATGTTCACACACACATTCAGACACACACACATAGACAATTTCAATTCTGGTGTGGTTCAGTTCATTTTAATGTCTTCTCTAATTCACAACATAAACATCTGGTCCAATAAATTGTAAGAATTTCAAATTGGGAAAAGTTTTGATGAAAAGTTAAGTGAACAATAATTTTCGTCTTCTTTGCCATCTTTTAGGCTCATGAACTGTGTATGTCTGTGTCTGTGTGTTATGTGTGTTTTGAGATGAAAATTGGAAAAATTTTCTCTCCTCTCTTTACATGAGAATATGAACAGAATCAAGAATGGCAAAGAGTATTGCAAACAAAGAGTAAATGTAAAATGAGAAATAAAAAGATGTATATTTAATTTCACCAGGCAATATATACATTCGTTTGACGCAAAAGTTTTCTCACACACACAGAATGTCTGGAATTTATTTGGCCAAAGAATACTTAGCAGAGAATAAGAATAAAAATAAGACATTACTGAATATTTTGACAAAGAATTGCCAGCATCTTCAGTCTATTGTGAGGTAAATTTTCTCTCCTCTACTTCGATCAGTCTTTTTGGCACACTATAAAAGAATGCCAAGAGAGAATTTTCTCTCTCTGATACAATAATGGCAAAGCAATAGCAAACAACTCGTAGGAGTAACTGAGCAATCATTATATAAACAGCTCCTCAGTTAAATCATGAAATCATGATGTAACGTCAAATCATTTTGACGATATACTTGAGATGGAAAGTGGATGAAGAGAGAGAGAGAGAGAGAGAGAGAGAGAGAGAGAGAGAGAGAGAGAGAGAGAGAGAGAGAGAGAGAAAGTTTCTCCTGATTCTCAATGATCTGTGTTCAATATATGAAGAGTGTATGAATTGAACGATGGAGAATCAAAAATTTTCTCTGATATTCTTCCATCAGCATGAATCTTCACCTAATAACTAGTGTCCAAACAATAAATAGTAATGATAATAATAGTTTCAAGTTTATCATGGCCATTTGGTTTTACTCACCGAAGTGAGAGATGAAAATAAATGACATCTCAAAGGAGTGGAGGCTCATGGGGTGGCTATTTGATTCGAAAATCAGGAAAGTTTTCTTTTTCCATCCTCTTCTTCTTCTTCCTCCTCCATCCACCTTGTTTGATTTCAGTTATTCACTTTGACTTCAGACCACTACTGGGTACATACATATAGACCTTGTGCCAAGTTCATGGAACTTTTTGTAACTCATTTGTATTTCATTGTGGCCCAAATATGTGTGTATATATGTAAGCATGTACACACATATCGCGATACCATACTAATTTCCTATTCCATCATGTCATCATTAAAATTATTTCTTGATTCGCTTGAAATACTAATTCATTGTATCAAGTCCATTTGAGATACCATAAAGCACCATGTACACATATACCATGTATCTCATTGAAAGTCAGCCAAATGATGTGCTGTCATGTGATTAATTTTTCACAAAGAAGAATAAGGACATGTAAAAATCATTTTACCAATAATCATGTTATATACTAGCGGGTAAAAAAAAGTGTCTTCATTCCATCTTTATTTCCCAAAATGAATGAATGAAATGAAAGAATAAGAAATGAATAAATTTTTCGCCAGCATAACATGTATTTCCACTGAAAAATATAATGATAATAAGTAATAATAGTAATAATAATGTTTTCATTTCCTCCTCCTTTTTCTTCTTCTTCTTCTTCTTCTTTTTCTCGATATTCTACAGAGACAATAGGCAATGTCTTTGGCGTTGCCGGTGGCAAAGTTGCCCTTCCATGTAATATAACTCCTCCTACATCAGATGATGCGGTCTCATTAATATTATGGTACAAAGATGAATCAACTACTCCCATATACAGGTAAGTTGGAATATGATGATAATTTTCTCTCTCTCTCTCTCTCTCTCTCTTTCTCTCTGCCTTCTATTCCTTCTCTCTATACCATCAGTCCAGAGCTTGAGATTCATCATAAAATTCCAATGTGTGTGCCATTTGAATATTCATGAGATTCTCCCAGGTAAATGAGACAGAATGAGAAAGAAATGAAAGGCTGGTGAGACAGGGAGAGAGGGAGAGAGAGATGAAAGCTATAAAAGAGGGATCAATCTATTCTCATTGATTTGTCAAAAGAGAAAAGGTTCCATTGTCAAATGTCATGGAAGGAAGAAAAAAAATGCAATTGCATCCTGACCAAAGCAATCAAACCAAGTATTCATACACAATGACTATGTGTGTGTGTATGTAGTCTGAGCAGAAAAAATGTCTGTATAATGTGTGATCCTGTTTACATATATTTCTGTCAGGTCAACGGCCATTGTCCGATGTGTCCATCAAAGCTAGCCACAGTGAGGATAGGAGCTCCATAATTCGGATCCTTTCAATTCCTGTACAATGTCCGGTCTGACTGAGAGAGAGGTACACATATATGTACTCGAACACACACACATTCGCAGACAGAGGCACATACATACCAAATTTTTCTATCCTCACACCGAGTATTTAGGGTTTGAGTAAACACACACACACACATTCGTGGCCATGTCTGTCGGCCCTCTGATTTAGTCCTTTTCCAGTACAAAGCTGTCCTGTGGTGAGCCGTCCTGCCTAGCCCTAGTCCCTAGTCCCAGTATATATATACGCACACACACACATATATATGTATGAGCCTTAGAACCAGACAAGAACGAGGCGTTGTTCAGATCTAGAACTATACGACTATAGTGTATGCATGTTTACCTCACACACCAGTTTATTTTCGAGTCCAAAGTGGCTCAGCGAATCGAATTTTTGGCAATACACTTTGACCATGTGTTTGTATATCTCTCTCTCTCCTATTTCTTTTTGGGTGTATATATCTCTCTCTCTGTGAGTATGCAGATTGGACTCAAGCGGCATCGAAGACCAACTGAAGTTTTCTCTCTCTCTCTCTCTCTCTCTAGTTGATCTGATTTAGCATTTACACATAGAGTCTACTCTGCATGCAAGAATATTAACGGCTCCAGCATTATAGTTAGTAGTGGGAGTCTGAATGCTTACTCAGGCCTATGGCGGCAAATGTGAATAGTTCGATAAATATACACAGAGAGACCGATATATACATGAGTGTGTGTGTGTTCGGCAAGGGAAAACGGAAGATCGATTGATGCTCCTCAGGCCAGTGATAGATTTTCCTACCATATCATATACTCATCAGTGAACAGCACGCATTCGAGACAAACCAATTGGACTAATGGCCACTTTGATCGACAATGTAAGGTCTTTGTATTATGTGATAGAGAGAAGAGGAATAAGGCGATCTGTGTGAGTGTATGTATAACTGGAACACCATGAAAGTCCATTACTCTAGGCTTCTGGTCGATGCTATGTGTATATGAGTGTTTATTTGTTGCCAAGGAAAGTTTTTGAGGATAAAATGAAGAGAATAAATCAGTTATAATACTAAGTATATATGCTCTCGATAATAAAGATTCGAATCAAAGAACTTTTCTTTTTCTTCATTTCTCTTTTCATGGATTTTTATTGTGAGTATAAAAATGAGCATATTTATATGTACGTTCAGATGAGAATAGTAATAAGAAAAAAAAGTAGTATATTAAAACCTTGGGAAAAAAAATGAGTTCTCAAAATGACCTAGAAAAAGAGCAGGGCTTGGAGGAAGAAAATTGCATGGATAAATCGTTTATATATAATAAATGAAAATTAGAATACAATATCAAACGTTTCTTACACTTCATCGTAAATCAATCATGTGTGGAGCAATTAAAAAATGAGGATAGTAATGCTTTTTCCGAATACACATATAAATTTGACGGGAAGTATTAATTTCCCCACTTGATTCTGGCTCCCCATCAAATTGGATGGGCAGTAAAATGGTCAGGAAAAATGTTCATTGAAATCATGGGCACATGAAGAGAATCCACTGAACTGGGTAATCGATAAAGTTTACACAGAAAATTAGATACGATCTTATATATGTGTGGCACGTTAAAGAGAGGGAGAGAGAGAGACATGTGAAAAAGAGGCCTTGAAGAAAAGATTCATTGCCAAAGTGTGAATGTTTTATGTGAAAAGTATCAGTGGATTCATCATGAAGTGCCCTTCGAGAAGGTATTTCAATTTGCTTGGCGCGTAAAATTGATCCCTGCGTAAAGGCGAAATATATTCTCTGCTCTCTCTCTCTCTCTTGCGTTCTCTTGTATTCCTGCAAACCCCTCAAGATCGGAAAGAGAAGTGAGTGACTCGTAAATATTTATGTAAGTTTGTAATCTCATTAACTGGAAAAAAAGCTTCTGCCACTACTACACATCTCATGGTATACTGGGTATTGAGTACGATTTTTTGACTTCAACCCATGAAGCTCACTTATGTATTCATCCTCTTAATGATCCGGATTCTTTCTTTTATTTCCATTTGATTTGCTACCATTTTCATGCCGCTCATGGAAGATTATTTCCACTCATCTTACTCTTCTTACTCTTCTTACTGCCATCTTATTCTTTTTATTCCTTTTCTATCTTATTCTTATGAATTCTTCTGTATTGAAACCTGTTAACATATTTTTCTTCTTCTTCTTCTTCTTCTTTTGATTCCAATATGTCCTCTGCTGCTACTTATCATTTTTCATGGTCTTTCTTACTTCATGGATACATCTTCATATCATTTCAACATTCTTACATGGACCGTTATAATCACAATCATCCTCAATGAATGATGATGATCATCCACATCATTTGCCCGCATCTTTTCCCCCCATCATCCTCATCCCAAAACCAAACACCGAAACACATACAGTCTGGATGCTCGAAAAGGCAGTCTAGATCAAGCAAGACATGCATCCAGTGATCAATTGAATTCACGAATTCACATGAACACTGTTCAAAAGCCATCAGTATTGTGGGTTCAATCACTCCATGAGGAAGATGGTGGAGAATATCGATGTAGAGTAGACTTTAAGAAAGCGAGAACAAGAAATTTTGTTGTCTTCCTTAAAATAATAGGTAAGTTTGACCTTTAATTACGATTCCTTTTCGAATAGCATGAAATACAATTCAAAATTTGAACACACATGATGCATTTAAATTTAATCTCATGAGAAGTCAGATCCATCATCATCAGGAAAATGAAAATATTTCCCAAATCATGAACAATTGTTCAAGATGCTCACCGAAATTGTGTGAGTGTGAACGTGAAAAGAGAGAGAGAGAGAAGATATAATGTTGAAAAATTTTTTTAACAAGTGCTAACAAAATTATTATTATATGCCAGCTTGTTGAATGGCAACAAACATGAGGTAATATTATGCAAATTTTTTGGGCCTTCTAACTTGATGTCATTTGAATCCCACAAAATCCGTCTAGAATATGTGTGTACGTATGGTGTGTGTGTGTGTGTGTATATGTATGTATTCAAATTTTGGGCTACATGTGTAAGTGTGGACCGTGTAATATGCAAAGCAAGTGGACGTTGATATATATGAAGGGAGAAGGATGATGATCAGCGTCATCATCACTTTGTTATCGGATAAACAGTGTTCTCATGTGTGTGTGTAAGCCGGTGCGTTGATGGGCACAAGAGAGAGAGAGAGAGAGAGAGAGAGAGAGAGAGAGAGAGAGAGAGAGAGAGAGGCAAAGGAAGGAATAACATCGTAAGGCGAGAAGAAAATCCTCTTGATTATATATTCTTGTGCATACTGATGAGAGGAGAGAGAGAGAGAAGAAGCATGAAGCTGAAAGTTAAGCAAGTCTCAAAGAGAGAGCCGCTATGTTAGTTAGGCTCATCAGTCCACTAAATGGCCTCTCACTTTTTTTCTTGATCCGTGAAGTGAAGACCTGTAATCAAAACAAGTGATCTGTAAGATCGCAACTCATTGCTAATGTGCTTGCAATGGTGCTACAGAGCCAAAAATCATCATTATTATTGAAAAGATTCATTTTACCTTTTCTACTTCATCCTCTCTCTCTCTCTCTCTCTCTCTCTCTCTCTCTCTCTTTCTTTCTTTCTTTCTTTCTTGCTCTTTTACTCTATGATATTCAAGTATTCTCACCTTAGTATGGCATCTCTTGGCTCTTTACATCAGTTATTATGAATTTTTCTTTTTGTTTCGCAATTAGATTCACTTATTGAGGCCAGATGAATGGTAATGATTGCAAATGATAATCTTTCGCGTGTTGTTTGACTTCAGGGTGTGAATGATTCCATTGAGTCATTCGAAAGAGGCGAGATGTATAGATTAAGAGGCGCGAAAAAAATCCCTAATTTCGGGAATGCTGAGAACAGTCTGGATGCTAGATCAGGGAGGAAAAATGCTTGGAACTTGGAAAATAACTGTTTTTCCCTAGAATTTTCTCTGTCTTTCTCTCTCTCTCTTACTCCCTTGGCGTACAATTTAAAGATACCAGGGTGAAAGAAGTAAATTCCATTTGTTAATCACAAGAGAATTGAAAAATAATCCCACCAAGAATAGCATGGTCCTTAGTACGTGTGACTATGAAGATAAAAGCGAAAAAAGGAACATGAAAACTTCTGATCATACAAATCGAAGAGGGTGAGAGAGAGACCTAAAGATCGAGGATAGAAGTGGAAAGTGATGAGCCAGGAGTAAAGTGGGTGGATGCTGGGGCACGAAAGAAATGATCATCATCACAAAGGGATCCCCGAAAAAACGAATAAGATGGGAGAGAGCAAAGACCATGTGTATGTGCGTTCACCATCGATGTTTCATTATCATCATCATGCCCATTCTAATGTGGTGATCCAATGGAATCAAATGATGTGAGTTACCCAAAGATTGCAGGCCAAAGAGAACACAGAGGGGGAGGTGAAGAGAGAGAGAGAGAGAGAGAGAGAGAGAAAGAGAGAGAGAGAGAGAGAGATAGCGGAAAACTGCAGCTTGCTAGGAGGCCCAAAATCTCGTTAAGGTACCTTCAACATTCAAGCTCTCTCTCTTGGGCATCACGGACGACCAAGGAGAGCCCGAATGCGATCAAGGCCCTTCACATGATGAACATCGGCCCAAAGAGAGAGAGAGAGAGAGAGAGCGTGTAAGCAAACCGATTGGGCTATTTAATAGTGCCATTATCATCGTGGCATAGGCTAGTCATGGAAAAATAAAGAGAGAGAGAGAGCGATGTGATCTCTGGTTCTCTTTTCGAATTCAGCATAGATTTCGAGGGTTACATGAATAATGTTATGCTCGCGATTTCTTCTTCTGATCTTTCTTTGCTTCATCTGCTGACTCGGTATGTCTTTGGAACTAGATCTGCTTGTCTTGTCAGCTCCAGAGGGCTTCTTCTTCTACTCTTTTTCGGGTTGAAGAGTGGAATCGAAAGAGAGAGAGAGAGAGAGAGAGAGAGAGAGAGAGAGAGAGAGAGAGAGAGAGAGAGAGAGAAGCGATTAAGCCGCTTCTTTTCTCAGAATACATCTGTGATACAGAGAATAGACAATTCTAGAGGAGAGGAAAGAACAGAGAGCATGCTAATGAATAATGAAACTTAATGATTATCTTTGCATCGATTTAGTCAGCTTTGTTACTTGCAGCATTTGAGTGGATGCGAGAAAGTTCATGATGATGTTGCTGGTGGTGATGTGTATGTATACACCTCTATGTATGTATGAGAGAGCTTGATTTTGTTCAACAGACATTCTTTTCTTCATCGACTTTGTATTTCACTTCTTCTTCTTCTTACACTCATTTAATGTCTTCATTCCTAGACTTTCTGTATTCCTCACCTTCATAGTTTATCGGATTTGTTGTTGTTATTGTTGCGGATTTCACTTGATCACCACCTCTGGATTCTCACACTCATTGCCACTCAGAGAATTCAAGGAAGATATAGAAAGGGTCAAAATCTTATACTGAGTATACTAATTACATTGGAGATAGTTAGAGAGAGAAGTTGAGCGATAGAATGAATCTACTTTGATTACCAGTATCAAATCAAGTGGAATTAATGCCGACCAGAGGAATATAAATAAACATATACTTTCTTCCTGGTAGCCAAAATCTAGTGGTAGAAGTAACTTTTTGCCTATCCAATTTAGTTCAGAACAACAATCAGTGTTGGAGTAGCAGTTACTCTTGCTAACTGAACACCAGTATTCCCATCATTACTTATGACCGATTGTTTGAGTAGCTATTTTTCGCCTCTGCTTATGATGATGAGTACACTCAAATGTGTGTGTGTGTTATTATGTTGGCAGACTGTAAAAGAATGATTCCCAGTGTCAATGTGTTGATACTGGTGCCCAGTGAAACAGTGTTCAATTGATGAGAAAAGATGTGGCAATGACTACTATCCACTTGAACATAATTGAACAAGTGGATGATGGCAACGAGAACTCGTGAATCGAGTAAGATATTGGTTGATGTATATATGTATGTATACGTACAGCACACCAGAGAATAGAGAGAGAGAGAGAGAGAGAGAGAGAGAGAGAGAGAGAGAGAGAGAGAGAGAGAGCATTTCAAGTTGATTTTCATTGACCCTAATAAATGGCTACTAAATGGAAAAACAATCTAACTGATATGCTCATATTTTTCATGGTCCAATAATCACAATTGCTTACACACATAGGGATTCAGAATACATGAAGTGTTCAAGTGAATGTTCAAGAAAAAAGAATTTGATCCACTTTGGAGCTCATTCGATATGGATGTTCGGGTTTGGAGAGGGAAATAAAATGATGTCTACAGATCATCCATGGAAGAATATCTTCTCTCTCCCCCAGAATTCTTACACACCAACAGACAATTGGTGATAGAAGGGATGAATTGTTGAGACAAAAAGTCACCATGGGTCTGATCAAGAAGCAATTTTTGTATATATACCCATTTAGAAATGGTGGTCATGGGAAGTATTTGTACCAGTATTGATAAACTATCGAGAGAGATTTAAGCTAGAAGAAAGAAAAAGAGAAAGAGCAAAAAAAAAGAGTATTCCTTGTATATCTACTCAACTTGAAGCATCTTTTTGGATCTTTCTTATTCTTCTCATTCTTCTTTTTTTTTCCTTCACTCAACTCTGTTACTAGTTACAAAAGTTCTACTAGCATAACATCAACAGTAGTAGCAGCAGCTTGATATGTTTCATATTGCTCCTCAGAGTACAATCGAGCAAGTATCATTCAAGAAGTGAAGAGAAAAGTAATTGCAAACATCTCAAGAAAAAAAGAGAAGAGAACAGAGAGAGAGAGAGAGAGAGAGAGAGAGAGAGAGAGAGAGAGAGAGAGAGAGAGAAAGCTATACAAAGTGGATAGAATCACTTTTTATCATCATCATGAAAAGTGTTTCATGTGTGTCTATTCCCTGGAATGGTAGTTGATACTGGTTGTTGTTGTTTTATATATATAAGCTTTTCAAGTATAGTTTGAAATTTGTTTTGTATGCCAATAAAAATCGAATTATTTTCAATATATATCAAAATTGATGGAAAACAAAATTTAATGCATTATAAAAAATCTTTCTCTTTACTCACTTGGTTACTTTTTTTACTCTCTTCACATCCAAGTTGCCATAGTTTAAATTGTTATAATCCAACATGTCAGTCTATAAACTAAAAAGTTACTCGAATTGATGTAATGATCAATTATTCTTATATACCCAATCATCGAACTGTTTTTCCCTAGAAAGACTATTAGCAAAGTAGCCACAACTCACTAGACGTTGGTGCAATAATATTAACCATTCAGTTACACTTCGAGGTGTAGACAGTAGACTGTCACCTTGGTCAAGAGTACAAGTTTGATTAGAAGATCAAACTTTCTACTTACAGCATTCATCTGATTATTTGGAATTGTTTTGAGAGTGAGAAAAAAACAGTAGCTCAATTCATTTTGAGTGGAAACAATTGAGAAATAGAAGAAAGAAAAAGAGAGAGAATCAAAATTGCTACTTTAAACACACATCAACAATCTTGATTGGCTCAACTTGTTGTTACTGTTGTTGCATCATCGCCATCATCATCGTCAAGGGAGTGGAATGAAGAGAGAGGAGCAAAATGATGCTGGAAAAGATGCTGGCTGTGTGAAGAGAAAAGTCAGAGTGATGCTGGGAAAAATGTTGGAAAAAGGAAGGGAAAAACTTATCATAAGAAATGAGACTTACTAATTTGATTTTGAGAAGCTAAATTGCTGTCAATTTTGTCCAGCAAATTATATTTATCTAGTTATTAGTTGAGAAAGAAAAAGAGAAGAAGAGGAAAAGTTTCAGAAAAAAAGTCCAAAAAAACATCCATGCCACTTTCATCTCCTCTCTTCTCCTTCTATCGTGTTGAATTTGATCCGATTTATCCACTCCCATAGAGAGAAAATTTCAAAATGAGCGAGGCAGAAGAAAACAGTAGTGGAGATGCTTTCCTCAAAAAGTGAAGCACATCATTCAGCATCCGCATCTTCCAACTTTTCTCCAGGTTTTGTCTGCAACTTTCATTTTACCTTTCCCCTCTCTCGGAATTTTTCAAGAACAATGTTCTCTCCTTTTTCTCTCTGACAGTGATCATTTCGAAACTTGCCGAATTGTAGAAAGTTGCTAAATTTGATTAATTTTTCTCGAGAGCTTCCGTAGATCTTTCTCTCTCTTCTCTACCATTCTGATCTTGTTCTCCAGGCTTTCCTCTTTTCAACCTTCTCTTCATCCCCTTGCACATATACACAAAGAGAGAGATGCTTGTTGAAATCAAGCTCAATATAACAAGAACGAATTCAATTTACCTCTTCCTTACAGCTTCCAACGTATTCCAGTCAGCCACCCTATTCCATTCAGGATCACATCCAGCATCTTCTCCCCTGCTGATCTTATCCCAGAGAAGATTTACTTCTCTCTCTCTCTCCACTCTACGTTCCATTATCCAGCATCTCACTTTCATCATGTAGTTTTACTGTTTTTTTTCTCCCTCTCTCTTCCTATGATTTTAACAGAGAGAGAGAGAGAGAGAGAGAGAGAGAGAGAGAGAGAGAGAGAGAGAGAGAGAG
>QZCP01000386.1:10824-27940 GCA_003956705.1 Brevipalpus yothersi
AGAGAGAGAGAGAGAGAGAGAGAGAGAGAGAGAGAGAGAGAGAGAAAGAGAGAGAGAGAGAGCTACTTTGGATCGGATGAATTGACGCGCTAGTTGACTCAAGATTGATGGCAAAAGTAAGAAATGGTTTTATGAAAGTTGTAAAGACAATATTGTTGATGCTGCAGTATATGTGTGTGTGTGGATGATCATGAGAGCATGAGAAGTGAAAAAGTGTTCCGAAAAACGAAACGGAACACATGCACAGAATGTTGTTATGAAGGGAAAGTGAGAAGAGAGAGAAAAAAGTAGTGTTGAAAGATGGAAGATGAGGTGAGAAAAGAGGGAAGAGAGAAGAGAAGATGAGATGATGATGGTCAATCAGTGTATATATACACTCTAGCTGGGAGCTTGATTTTCTCGTGATTGGAATCAAAGTGGGTGGAAAATTCAATCTCACGTATGTGAAAATTGTGGAGTTTTTTCTCTCACATTTGATGTGATGTGATATACATGTACATCCTGGGATGAGAAAATGCACAGATAAAACTTATACGCGACGAAAATTGAGGGAGGAAGAATATCGGGCTCATTTCGATATCGAGAGATTGGATGGAGAATCTTATTGGCAACATCATCATTGGCATCCAATAAATCGGTAGTCAAATTTATCTTGTCAATCATGATCTGTCTTCGAGTCATCAAAAAAAATCACGATTGATAATCTTGAAGAAACTTCACATATTTCACATGGTGATGTCTACTGATTGTTCTTGATGCCTATGAAAGGAGAACAATTTTTGCCTCTCATTCTTTTCTTCAATCTTCATTGATTCTAGCTAATAATTTACTATACATCTTTCGTGCTTCAAAGTCCATCATGCAGACTGTAATTCATTGAGTGAGAATATCACAGGCCAACATACTTGTTAGTCGGAAAACAAACAGGATCTTGTTGACCAAAATTAACAGCGGACATTCCCTAGAATCGATCGATTGTTTATCAAGTAGTGCGTGCAGGAAGAGAAAAGTTCTATAGCTGCTTGTCATTTTGTTCGAAGAGAGGAAAGAAGGAAGACAGAAAGTGAGCGAAAAAAAATTGGTTATAAAGCGTCTAGGGTTTGTCATCATAGGAAGTTAATGCGGAAGATGTAAATAACTAGTTTGAGGCTTTAGAAGGAAACATTCTTGCCTGGAAGAAAGGAAGAGAGAGCAAAATAAGAATGCCTTCTAGATGGGTTTACAAGTGACCTGAGATTGTGGTGAGAAGATAAGTGAGGATTAGAAGTTCTCTCAAGTTCATCACATCACTGGGTGGTTTCATGGACAGGCTAATTAGAGAGAGAATGAGAGAGAGAGAAAGAGAGAGAGAGAGAGAGAGAGAGAGAGAGAGAGAAAGGAGAATATTGATGCATAAAATGATCATGATCATCTTGTAGAGAAAGTATGGAAGCAATTTCTATGGACTCCATGGTATCATCATTCTGTCAGAATACACAGGGTTGAGAGGTCATAGGGAAGTGCTTTGGAATAGGTTGGAATAGAAATTAGCATCTAGAGAATTGAGCAACCATTCTTTGGACAAGATAAGAATACCAGTCAGATAAGTACCATTCGGAGGGACACAGATCTCATCGATACTTGATGGTCTAAGCAGCCTACTTGCTGAATAGATATGCTGACCACCCACTGGCACTAGTGAAGACATCGTGTTCAATTAAAATGGAACGATAATGGCTTCCTATTGCTGTATTCATTATTGTAGACACATCAGCAGAGGAGTATGTGGCATGTGATAAGATTGGATGATCAAGATAAATTGTCCAGAATACAGTGAGCTACTAGCTAATCCTGAGTTGAAAAACTTTTCATTAGCTCTTAGAAAAGTAGAAAATCCACGAATTTTGACTTGAAGTAAGTTGAACTTTGCAAAATTAACAATCAGAATAATCTTCCATTGGACAGTTACCCTGAAGAATAGGCCGACAACCCTCATTCTTATGTAAAGTTCTAAATCCTATCATGTAAAATGATATTTCCGTGTGCACAAAAACAATCATTTAATCATTTAATCTACTTCTGTGAATTTTAGGAGGTACATATACAGGAAGAGTGTACTCTTGAGCTTTTCTGGTCCCATCATAGGCGAATTTATATGATTAATTAATCTATTTTTGTCATACATCCTGTCCACTTACAGTGACAAGCAAATATGCAAATATCTTCAAGATTCTGACAAGCTTGTTGATTCACAAGAATGTATCTTAGGACTAGCTACTATTGGGTGGTTCAAGTGAAGAAAGAATCAAGTTAACACTGTAATCATGAGAAACGCTTTAAGCTGAATATCTCTCCATACTTAAGTCGTTCGCGTATCTGGAATTTTTTCATCATTATAGGATTTCTTCGCACTTTAATCAGCAATTAATTCATCCTAAAGTTGAAAAGTTTTTACCATCCAGTTGAAAATCTATTTCTATCCCGATAGCAAAAGATGGCGCTTGTTTTTTCAAATCTGCAAGCTAAATATTCAGAATATTCCCGAGACATTTGCCGACACATGTTGTGTCTTCATCAATATTCAGATTGATGAATTCCAGTCCAATAGACATACCAAGGCATACTTAGCGCACGAAAGTCGATAGAAAGAAAAGAAGAAAGAGTATAAGAACTGTTCTTCACAAGCTTCCATGATCATTCTCAATGTTCATCTCTGTTCGCTTCCAATCTAACGGTACTTCCAGTCAGTTCTCGCTCTTTTCCAATCTTCTCTCTCATGCTGGAAAGAAAAGTTTTCCTGTCGATAATCGAACGTGTAATATTGAAGACCTCACTCTGATTGGTTTGACTTTATTTTTGTCTTTCTTTATAATCGACAATGAAAAACGATTCATGATGAGTTGATCGAGTTGAGCTGATCGATGATTGCACCGAAACTCACTTGAAGCAAGCTATCAGCCCAATATTTCCTCTCTCTTTCTTTCTCTATCTTTCACTCTTGATCCAAAGCTAATTAAGTTAGTACCGATCGATGATCGAGAATGTTCACAATGCCTAGTTTTTCATGGAAAAAGAAAGAGAGTTGCTCCTGAACAGCATCATGTTCGTCCATCTCTCTTTCTTCTTCTCCTTCTTCTGTCAAAGTTCACGAGAGTGAACTCTTGTTTTTCATGTTACGATTCTGAGGAGAGAAAAAAAGGAACCAGATCAGATAATGGTGTTGCATTGGGAAGAGAGAAAAGATCTTCTTTTGTTTCTAGATTAATCGGATGATAGGTCCAGGTTACTTTGCAACTTATCATGCTCTCTCTCTCTCTCTCTCTCTATTTCCAATCTATTCTCTTCCTGAATCAATCTTTTTCATTCTATCATACTTGTTACCTTTCACCTTCTTGTGCTCTGTCTGTTCATCAAAATCTACGATGTTCAGTATATGTCTCTTCATTCTTGATTGCATGCTGACAATTGAGCATATTTCTTGAGCTGCGAAGATGTAAGTGTGTGTGTGTGTGTGTGAAAAAGAGGACCCAAGAGCACGACTACACACAACTTGACACCAAATCATACATTTTCCCGCCAAAAGTTATACTACTCTCTTCAAGTGAGAATGTATCTCTCCTATTCCCTCTGTACGTATGTGTGTTTGTGATTGACAATAATGATGATAGAGAATGTGAAATAATGTCTTCTAGACACGCTATAAAGTCCCTCTATCAAAAAGTGTTCCAAGTGGCTTGAATTTGAATTGAGAGATAGTGGAGCGCGCCTCTTTTCATGGGCACAGAGAGAGAGAGAAAAAAATGTTCTGACACTATCTCAGCATGAGCATAGATCATCTTGTTCATGAACAAATTTTTTTCATCTCTCTTTCTCTCCTCAATAGTGTCATTCACTTGTCTCAATTGGGGAAGAAAAATTTTAAATTCCCATGATATGTGATCTGAACATGAATGGCCATCCAGAGGTCACCGAATCCACCTCAATGGATGCAAATTTAGACATAGTTGATGTGATTTTTTGAGCAAAGTTGATGTTGAATCAAAAATTCCATAGAATAGGATGAAGAGTAGAAGAGGAAGGAGAAGACGAATTTTTCTTCGTCCTTTTCTTCCATAAATGATCCCATAGGATCCTCTAGATCAATAGTAAACTCTCTTCTTTTTCTCCTTCTTCTTCAAACACATCGACCTCAAGATCAAGATCTTTTTTCGACTTTTCTCCTCTTCTTTTTCTTTTCCAAACTCATCTTCCAATTGATTGTGCATACATTTTCACTCGTATCAATATCGATTTTCCATAATGATGAGATCCTACCGATCGATTCTCTCTCTTTCTCTCTCTCTTTGGAGATCTCTTTTTCGACTACCAAAACGCTTGTTCACTTCTAGCTTTCTTTCTCTCTCTACCAACAAATGTTCTAAATGGCCTTCTTTCTTTCCATCTCTCACGAGCTGTCTCTCTTTCTCTCTCTCTTCCCTTGATCCGATGTACAAATGATCGTTGATCATCATCACCATTTCGGCCTCATCCCCATCACACTTTCTTTCTTCCTCATCCCCATGCTCATGATCGAATTTTCCGAACCTTGTTCAGATTCATTACACTTTCAGGCGCTTGTAGTATACATACATACACACACTTTCACTTGACTCTCTTCATCTCTCTCTCTCTCTCTCTCTCTCTCTCTCTCTCTCTCTCTCTCTCTCTCTCTCTCTCTCTTCTCCTCCTCTTGACTGATGATGAACAACTCTTCAATCCACCTTCTGTCCCACTCTTTTCCCATCCTTTTTCCGATACACAACCCACACCACACACACAGACAGGCAGATACATACATACACATGCGAGGTGGCCATGTACTATGGGCCTGGTCATATCCACCACCCACAGGACCTCCTCCTCTTCACAGCCCTTTGCTTGGGTAGCTCCTAGCTTAACAATGGCGAGAAACCCCCAGTCTTCCTGGGACTTTCGGCTTCCCATTCTGTTGTGTCCATGCATTTCTATTCATTCATTCAAATGCCATGATTGTCACATACACACAAGAGGAACAAGCCTATCGAGAGGGTAAAATTTTCGGTGTATACAAGAAACTCATCTCGTATGCATCATTAACAAGCACAGCCAATTTGAATTAAAGCCCACGAGCTTTAAAGTAACTATCTTCCATCCCTATGGAATCATTTTTATTTATCAGATTTTTCAACTCATGAGTATTTCTCTGTGTGCATTTACAAAACTTCCCAATTTTCCAGCCTCAAAGTGTACACAAAGAGAGAGAAAGAGAGAGCAACATTTCCACTAGACCGTTGCAAATCGATTGGCACAGTATTCGTTTCGCATTTATTACTATGAGAAAATATTGCACCAAAACGTTAGCACATTCATGATAGTCATGGGCATCCAGAATCACTATTGTGTGTCTGGGTGCTTGTGTGTGAAAAAAACTTTTTCTTCTCGCCACAGTGCCAATGTGAATTTGGCACCAATAGCCAGCAATGTGCACCCTTGGCTATCGAGGGGAATCGAACAAAAAAGGAATCACTTCTGACAGAGTGACTTTTTTGTGTCCCCATCAGTTGAGGCCACTTTATACGAGACAGATAGGGATGAATGCTGGATGGATGGATGCTCGATCACTTTTGTCTCCACAGGCTGTTGTTATGTGTGCCTGTGTTCAGCTTGCTCAATCACGGCTCTGTTTGGCCCTGTCCACATGTAAACGTGTGTGTATGTTTGGCCTTTATTCACGGATATTTTTGGAAAAGATTCATTGAAGAAAAAAATCAGGGGAACAGGTCAAAAGGCTGAGAGAGTGGGTGGTTGAATGTGGGTGGCAATCAGAGAGAGAAAGAGGAAAAAAGAATGGATATATGTACAGGGTGTTCCAAAATTATGTCCGAATTTTTCTTCAAGAGTTTCTAGCTTGCGTGAAGCGTAGTGAGCTTCATCAACCCACTGGCGAGTAAAGGATACAGATAGAATATTTCTATTGGGAAATTTTTGAATTTTCCCGCTAAAGTTCTGATTTTGAGGCCACTTTTCATGTTTAAAGATCGGTTTTAGAACTCTCGATATCTCAGTTAGTAATCATCCGATTTCTGAAAACAATTTATCGAATTAATCAGCATTATGCGTGCATTCAGATGACAAAAATTCTATTCTCTTGAAGCTCCTCAAAATTTAAAGATTGATGAAAATCCGAAAATTTTCGGAAAAAAATCGATAGAATTTTTATATTTGGTTGAAAAAATTCTCTGAGTGGACAAAATTTCCTGAAAAACCTAATTAATAACTAAGAGGATATTTCTCATCAATAATTATCGTTAACATCGTGGTTCTCGAGAGATTTCTTGAAAATTTTTTTATCATTGAGCTCTATGGGGACTATGATCTGCAATCACTAATCCTCTGGTTTCTATTTGATGGTCAAAGCTATAAACTCAAAAACTTTCGAAAAGAATTTGGTATATGTGTGCTACGCACTCAGAAAAATTTGAAGCTCTACCTCCATTATTTCAGTTTTTACAAGCCCACAAAGATTCGGACATAATTTTGGAACACCCTGTATATACAGACTATGGTTTGTCTGAATGATTCCATTGAGAATCATTCACTCAGAATGTAATTCCTCTTCTCTTTTCCAGGAGTTTCCTCTCTCTCTCTCTCTTCTATTTCATTCATTCTTTTGCTTAAGGTTCTGTTCATCGAATCGTTTTAACCTCCCCGCTTAGCTCTTACCACTAACTACTGTATTATACTTAAATACAATCCACCAGATATTGAGCATGATTGAACGCCCATCCATGTGAGATATTGTCGGCATGAGGATTCCCATCTCTCTGTCTCATCGAATTCTCGATAAAGAATGCATGGTACAGAAAACACTGGATACAGACATGATATGTGTGCAGAAATCTGTAGTATGGTTGCTGTAAGATTCCTTCAGTCTTTATATATATACGAGGTATAAAATTTGTGGTAGGAACTATCTAGAACTAGGAAGCTAGAAAGAGTGAGATTCTGTGATTCTAATTCATTTCATTTCATCCGACATGAAACTACACGATGGAGTCGATAGATTGGGGAATTTCAATTCATATCAATATCAATAATATGGTGCAATGCAAACTGATCAAGATATTATGCACCTTAGGCCCATGAAACGTAGAGCTAAATTTAGTGGAGAGATTTTTTCCTTTCAGCCCATCAAGTATGGAAAAAATTTAAAGATTTTCTCTCTCCATATACTATCATACGGCTCATGAGGATTTCGAAGAGGCGCAATATTTTTCCTCACTCCACAACTTTGAGGCAAAAAATGATGAGGATCAGAAAAAATCTTGGAGGCCAGAGTTTGGTGTATATAAATGTGAGTATACATATATATATCATTCAAGTTGGATTCCTTTTGGCAAGCTGAAAAGCATGGCTCTGGGCTTGAGCCATGTTTGAAACGCTGTTGGGCTCAACTGGGTGTCAAAAAATGACAAGCTAATCATTTCAGTGTCTCTTACAAGGTAAAAGAGAGAGAGAGAGAGAGAGAGAGAGAGAGAGAGAGAGAGAGAGAGAGAGAGAGAGAGAGAGAGAGAGACTTCTTCCGATCTTCTATCATGTCATAGCGTAATATGTAATATTAAGCTAACATAGAACTGGAACATATCACGAAATGCTGGGACACGCAATTTGATTTCATTTCTTTTTCCACTAGAAATGTTGCAAGGAATGTTATGTAAATTAGCTGGATCAAGAATTCAGGTGATTAATTATTTTAGAATTGAGTCAGTAGTTGAATTATTTGTGGATAGTTAGAGGTAAAATGGGAATGATTATTTTCGAAATTTTGATTGCATAAAATTTATCATCAATTCAAATATGCAATCGTGCAATTTTTTCTTCTATGACTGAGATTTGGCTAACTTACTGTGCTATTCTCATTGTCTACACTATAGTGTTGGAAACTCATGTATGTTCTAAAAAATCTATAAAATTCTATGCCTGATAATATGGAAACAAGTGAACTCACTTCTACTAGTCAAGATTGACAGTAACATGACTGAATCATACTCGAAAGATTCAAACTTCTTTCATTTTCAGCTTCTTTTTTGCCAGAAAGAAAATTTTCTTCATTCAGCATAGCAACTTGGGCATACAGTCACACACATATTTGTGAGAATTCATGATTCAGAGAAGTTCCATGAAAGTGAACTATCAAGGGGCAAAATATTGAAAATAAATTCAAAAATATACAACTTTCGACTTCATGGTACATAAATTGAAATAATAATAATTTGAAGAGCATGTCGATGCTCTCTTTATGTGAGGAACTTTCTTTCATCCTATCCAAAATATTACATTCACCATTGGCCACTATTAACCACTCATTGGAAGGTTCTTGAGAAGAATATAAAAAGATGACCATCTCAATGGAATCACTCTCCAATTTCATTCCATATGATTATGCTTTGAAGAGATAGAGAAAAGCATTGAAAAGTTCAAAGAACTATGTCCATACAAGGTGTTAAATTGGTCCTCTTTTTCTCTTGAATTCTCTTTTTACATCACTTTTCGGCTAACTTTATGGCCAAAGTTGTGACATTTCCAACAGAATAGCCATTCAGTTTGAACGATTATTTGATCACAAAATCTATATACAACTATCTGTACTTTTTTCTTCTCAGAATCATGTTTAGTGTGTGTCGAAATTTGAATCTTTTTTATTCTCTTTCTCTCACTTTGATGCCACTTTCATGTCATCTTACATGAGAATATCTTCCAAAGTTCAAAACTAAGCCCATGTAATAAGATGTATGATTCTCACAGATCGGCTTCTCGCTGGCATACAAATTTTATGTCAAAGATTTTTCATACAAAATATCCTACGTGAAGAAGAAGAAAAGGGATCATCCAAAATGCTGCATCAAGATGAGGTTATTGAAGGCTCGGGTTGGGAGTGATAATGTGTTAGATGAAACCTTCTGATCAAAAATTCGGTTTCAAATTGAGGTAACATCACGTTTTCTCCGTTTTCTTGCGTATGCAACATATCATATGTGAAAATTTTTCCAACAAAATATGAGCACTTATGTAGACTAAAATATCATAGACCTCATAGGTATATACTATTATTATCATTCTACCAGATACGTGAGAAACTGGAGCCATTTTGTCAAAATTTGAACTTGTCTCAAGAAAGGAAAAAGTAAAGCCATTTGATGCACTTTATCAGCATACATACACACACGATATTCCATTCAGGACAATGATCAAGGAAGGAAGAGAAAATTCGAAGATAGGCTAATACTAACTGGATTCATGTTTGCATCTTAAGAATATATAACTGTGGACATCCATAAATATTACACTCTAATGGTGTGTCATGAAGGGTAAAGAAAATAGAGAGGATAGAGGATCTCTAGTTGAGACGATATTCCATCAATAACTGTGAGACTTTTCCGGGCAATTCTGGCTCTTTTTTTCCATCTCTCATCGATAACAGACTGAGAATGTAAAGTTCTAGTATTTATTACTTATGTACTGTCAATATTCCGATAAAACACTATTCACACTGTCATTCAAGATTGGCAAAAAATTTCAAAAATTCCCATCTAAATCCACATAATCTCACTTGAAAATCATCATCTCTAGCCCAGTGATACATTTTTGTATCGCTCCACCAAGGACTGGCCAATAATTTTCTCTTCATCCTTGAACCATGGGCAACACAGATGGTGTTCCCAAAAATTGGCCTCAACGTAGCAAGCAGCATTCAATTTGTTTTTAAAAAGGTCTAATCGATTGAAAGAAGCTCTCTTGCTGTTCATCGATGCTTCTTCCGTCAAGTAATGTGTTCAACAAAATACTGTTAGTTGCCGAAAAGTTTCTCTCTCTCTCTCAATCCTCTCATGGACAGATCTGACAGTTCCAGAGCCACCTCTTCCTCTCTCTCTCCTCCGTTCATTTTTCTTGGTCTTCTATCTCTTGCCATGTAGCTTGCTAGCCTCCGTTTTGGCCGTCCAGCATTTATCTTGCTCTCATTTGGCCAACGAGACCTTCCTCTTCCCTGTGGAAACACACTTCCAGCTCATTTCACCAGACTGGCCAGAGACGAGAGAGAGAGAGACAGAGAGAGAAGACCAGGCCAAACGGCAGCCACACACAGAGTCTCTCACTCACAAAGTCACAGGCCCGGTTCTAGGGACTGAGGCCAGTATTTTTCGATGAATAGAGTAGAGAGAGAAAGAGAGAGGAAGAAAAGCCGACACACATACATATATTGAAAAGTGGCGAAAATTCGCCGATATTTTCACTGTATCACATCAATGTCATCGTCCAGTAAGCGTATCAAGGAGAGAGAGAGAGAGAGAGAGAGAGAGAGAGAGAGAGAGAGAGAGAGAGAGAGAGAGGATGAATGGATTGGTGTGGGTGAATGAAGAGATGCTAGCAGGAGGTCGAATTTAAGTGGAGAGAGAAAGCTGATGTGATGAACGCATAAAAGTGATCTTATTGAAGATTTAGTTTGAGAAGATGAAATGGTAGAGAGAGAGAGAGAGATGCTGATATTGGAGCTGAAAGTGAGTGGATCGCTTTTATTTTCGAAACTGGCCTGAAAGAGAGGACTGATTTGGTTTATAACTAGTGGGCCTTTCATAGACAGCCGATCAGTGTGATCAACAAGCGAAATTATTTGTGCTGCTACTGGGATGAGAGAGAAGGGAAGGGAAAAGAAAGATGAGGATGAAAGAGGAGCGAAACGAAATAATGGAGATGAAATCGGATGAGAGAGAGAGAGAGAGAGAGAGGAAGAATAGGACGATGGGAAGCTGTGAAAGAGGAGAAAGTCGTTACAGCTTATGAAGAACATCTCATCGGGCATCAATTGGGAGGCTCATTAGTTATACACTTGCATGCAATCATGAGAGAAGCCACTTTGTAACTAGATATTATGGAAAAATTTCACTTGATGCTTCTCCCACTCGCTCATCATCTTTGCATAGAAGGGAGAGAAATTATTACTATTTTCTTACAAATCATGATCATTATGCTTTGTATTTCTATTGCGAAAAGATTCTGAATGACTTTGAAAAGTGTGCATGCTATGCGTGTATGAGTGAATGTGTGTGTACAAATATTAAGTGAATTGCCGATTCATTCAGATTCTTATATCGATATAAAATACATTTAATATACTGCTAGGCTGTTGCAAAATTCTTGCTGGAAGTGAGCGAAAATTTTTACTCCAAAATGCCATGAAAAGTGAAGGCAAAGTGTCAAAAGCATCTGGATGTACATTCTATGGATAACAAGTGGAGAGAGAATTCTGGAGGAGAAGGAGAGACATAAAGTTCTGTGTACAGGAAGAGAGGTCAGTCAGTATTGAAGATATTTTTCATCCAACTTGTGAGCACAGTTTCATTTGGAAAGTTTCAATTATTCAGTTGACTCTATTTACTTGACACATTTGGAGCCCCTTAAGACAGTAGAGAATAAAATATATTAACTATTCAGGAATAAGAAGTAGAAAAACAGACAGAGAAATACACTTCCTCTTCTTCTTCTTCTTCTTCTAGGTTGTCTGCCTCTCTTTTTTGGACTATATATTTTGAATGCTCTGATCCCATACATGCCCAGAACTTTAGAACTGATACTGGTGTACAGTGGAGAGGAAAATTTATTTCAATTAATATATTTCAAATCATTTCATTAGTTTTCTTAACACACAAAGAAACCAGGGAACAGACTTAATTGTTATGTGCATAATGAGCCTTATTAAGTAGCAAAGAGAGAGAGAGAGAGATGAGTAAAAAAAACTTTTTGGTAAAAATTCAATTTTCTTTTCCACTCTCTTACTATGGCCACCAAGCTCAATCAACTTGAAACATCCGAATAATTAAGAATCATATCCCGGTAGACCCAAGTGAGCCCATGGGCTTTGAAATTGGTGTTCATCCAGGAAGAATTAATCTATGCTGTATGGTTTTCCCTGAATAACAATATTAATGATTGACCACTCAGAAAGGACCCTGTGTGTATATACGCTATAAGCGTCTAAAATTTGAGCACAAAACTTATTTTGCATGTCATTTGCATTAAATTTTATCCACCCTCAATTTGCCAGCTCATCAAACGCTATGCTGCTGAAAGGATTTTGGCAAGTTTTTTTTCTCTGTGTGTGTGTGTTTCTGTCTCTCTCATCTATCCATCCAATATCATGTCAACTGATGAATAGGATTCCAGGAATACAATACATTTCATAATCCAATGTAACTTGTTATGGTTTTCAATTTCCGTTGCCTAGATGGGAAAGAGAGAGAGAGAGAGAGAGAGAGAAAGAGTCACAAAAAAATTGGAGCAGATGCTGGAAATAAAAGGAAGCAGATTCTTGATTGGAATGTTGGAAAGATTGATGAATATTTGGAGATGCAAACACAAAGCTAACTGGGCAAAAGGGACGTGGAAAAGTTTACTTCATGCTTCATGTATTTGAATGAATCGAGAAGGAGAGTGATGCTGATCACCGATAGGAGAGATGCAATCATGGTGATGATGATCACTGAGAAAGAGTAAGAATGTATACAGAGGAAGAATATAAAGAGAAAGTCAACTCTTGGAAAAGAATAAAGAATCGAGATCATTTACGCTGGCCTAGCTTGGTGATAAATATATATATATTCACGAAAGTTCCATGCTCTATCTACTTTGATCGGTTACCTAAATACGCTTCACCAGCTCATTGATTTGGGTAAGTTATAAACATTCATTTTATTCTTGCACACACATACACACACACATACTCAAACCTTTGGCCAATAAATGGGCCAAATGATCAAATTGGACACAAGAGAGATTTTTGGTGTGGGAAAGAATAGAGAGAATTTCGGAAAATATTCCAAAAAGAACGGATTAAATTGGTGAAATTTTCATGAGCGAATATATTTCAAGTATGAATTTTATACTTTTGAGGAGATAACTCTCCATATTCCTTGATGACCCCGATATCCAAGCAGCAATTCATGAATTGACTTGAAAATTTGAGAAGCTAATCAAATTGACTTCGTGATCAAACAATGGGCCAAAAAATCGATTGAATAATGATTCAAATTGATTTAAATTTCTCCAATTCCTTCAAGTTTAACAATGCAAATTTCATCAATTCAATTTCATCTTTGTATAGCTAATTGTTCTTGAATAAATATCATTATTCTCAAAATATCGGCTGTATATCCTATTCTGGGACGCTAATTTGAATTTTATGGATGCAAAATCTGGACAAATAGTACCATTCGAAAATGAAAATTCGTTTATTTGAACGTTATCGACTGATTGAGAAGATGGAAATTTTTGTCATGAACAGATATCAATGAAGAAGAGATCATTTGAGGACCACCAAAGTAAACGATGAGAACATTGCAATCAATGAATAGTCCCAATGAGAATTGGATGGCCACTAGTCCATGCTAGTATCATGACCACTACTACATGGAGAATAATGGTCAACTCAATTGGAGAAGAGGTATCGATGTCCCTGTTCACCATCATTAATGACAATGAGCCCAGCCTAAACGAGAGCTCTCAATCGATTTCGGGTTCACAGTATTTCCAGTGGCCATAGTATTGAAACTCTTGTTTGGATCAAATCTGTGAGCTGTTAACTTTCATTTTCTCACTTTGGAAAAGTCTTTTGAAAAAAAGAAGCGAGAGAGAGAGAGAGAAGACATAAGTGTTGCACCAACACATCTATCCATAGTAATACTATACCCAATAGTTCACAGAATTCAATAGTAGTAAGTATCATTTGGCGCCATTGGCTATCGGCTTCTCTCTCATTCTCTCTCTTTGGCCAGCTATTCGATAATGATTCCCAATCATAAAAAGAATCCATTATGTTCTTCCGTTGGGCCTTTTACTGGTTCCTATTTTGATTGAGTCGATTCCTTGCTTTCTCTTTTTTTCTTTCAGCTGCTCAATTCCATCATGAAAAAAGAAGCCCAAGAAAAGGTAAAATAGTTCGATTATAATAGTGTGAGTGTGTGTGTGAGAGAGAGAAGAGATCCCAAAATGAGCTGAACTTTTGCAAGATGAATAAATGGTCCAAGATTGAGTATGTTTTACTTTTATTCTATTCTCTCTCTCTCTCTCTCTTGAACACTTTCTCGTTTTCTTTTATTGCCTTCGGCGTTCGAGTTCACTTTCTTAAATCGAATACACAAGATATCCGGGGAATAGGTATGAAAGAGAGAGAGAAACGTGAAAGAAATTGGAAGAATATAAGAGAGGAGTTGAAAAAAAGGAGAACGGAAAAAGGCACACACACATACATGTATATACATACAAAACAATGGATCCACACTTGGGCTGATCAAAGTCTCAACGGAATAATGTTTCAAAGGATCGTCTTGGTAATCCATTTGATAGCTTACAGCCAGTGTGGATGGTTAATCTGGCTAAAATAGCTGTATACGCATACTTTTCGGGGTATATATTCCATGAAGAGAATGTTTTTCCTGAGGACTTGTGAGTGAATGATGATTAAGATAAAAAATGGTTGTTTTCTCATGTATCTTTCGATAACTGTAAAATATTCTCTCTATTCTCTCTCCAGTAGTAAGCAGTGGTATTCTTATCATCATCACTACCGCCATCATTATTATTAGAGAATGAGAATATAAGCTCATGATAGCCTAGATCTGAGCATCATCAGCGGAATATTTTTACTTGGATCAAAAAGTGTATATATACTGAGAGAGATAGTAAAGTAGTAAAGTTTCCTCTATTCACAGGAGAAAACAAAAGATATGAAACTTAAAAATCTACAAGAAAAGGATTGAGTTCAGGTGTATGTGTTTGTGTGCCCCAAAAAGAATGCTGCTTAAACACTATTCACTAGGCTATTTAGCATGCACAATCAGTGATGCTTAAATTATTATTCATGAAAAGCAAACATTTTCTCTCTCTCTCATACACTTTTGAAGTCTTAAATGGCAAATGTACTTGCCATGGTTGCTCATGATGTGTATGTGTGAGCGAGTGTGTGTTTGTTCGATGTTGGAAGCCTCAGGCGAAAGAATGCATGTGAAATGTTCTGTTGTGATCTATTCCAAACATTTCCAAATGTCAGGGGAGATAGAGAGGCAGAGAGAACTTTTTTCTACCTCTTTTTCTGGTTTGAAAGCTATTCCATTTGGATGTTCATAGCAAAAGAGCAACAGCAAAAAAGTGACTTGAAATAGATTTTGGGAGAGTCAAAATTCGAAATTTGAAATTTACCTTCTTTCAATGGTCACGATGAACACAAATATTCCATCGATACGCTTCATGGTGTCATGAGAATCATGATACATCTTATTCCTTCAATATGTGCTTTTTATATACATCAACTATATTCTGATGCATTTTGATATCATTTGACATTCAAAAGAGAGAGAGAGAGAGAGAGAGAGAGAGATATTTGATTTGCTTACCTGTGAAGTGTGATTAAAACTACTAGAGCAGAGCCCTATGGATTGTGCATAAAGTTTATTCCACTTTGAAATGGAACTTTTTCTTCTTATTCTAGTAGGCTTTCTTGACAGCAGTTTGAACATGATACAAAAAGAGGAGAACCTTTTATATACACATAGGGAGAGAGAGACTATGAGTTAGCATTCAGCATCAGCTTCTCTTGTGTGTGATTGAATTTGAACATTGAATAAGTCCAAATATGTACCTTTGAAAGCTTGAGTTACTCTTTTCGTTCATATTCCGAGATAATCGATGGATTGAGGAGAGGAAAAAAAGATGCGGGAAAATAGTCAAACTTGATTCTCTTACACACAAATACACTATCATTACACACAAAATTCACTTTGACTCGTAACAGTGGTTATATGATGTTCAAACAAGAAGATTCATTTTTCTCTCAATTTCAATCCAATGTTTACTCAATTTCTTTGTTGCGTAAAAATTCAAACTTAATTTCTTTTGTGTTCATCTGTTAGCATTTCGATTCAATGTGATTCTCTCTCTCTCTCTTCCAACTATCTGGATATACTTACACTTGATTCATGTCCCATATTTTTCTTTCTCTTCCCTGAAATAATCCACATCTTTTTGACTCTCTCTCTCTCTCTCTCTTTTTCTCTTCCTGTTCTTCTCGAAAAAGTATGTTCATGGAATGACTGATTGAATTGAATAGGGAGGAAAGAACTTTGAACATAGATTTTATAAAGTTAAATCTAATGTTACTCTGTTCTCATCCGATGAGCAACAAGGTATGAGGAGGAATAGAGAGAGCATACATGGTCCTTACCGCAACACAGTTTTCACCGAAAAATTTAATGGATTCAATAATCCGCTATCTATCTCTCTGGAACACAGGAATCTTTTTGAAATCATGCAGAGATTTCCTGGTGAGTATATGTCATGGATACTGTTGGAATGGAGAGAGAGAAAGAAGAATATCCATAGGAGGTGAACACACTGTTGAGTAGGATCCATGAAGTAACCCATATATTGCCACTACAATAACCATTAGTTGAGCTCTTGAAACGAAAAACGAGATCTTTCTATCTCTCTCTCTCTCTCAATTCTCATTGCCTCAAGTAGCTCTTGTTCGTTTTATCACTTCACTTTTATGTGCATATTTATAATCTCATTATATGTTCAGTGGAAAGTTAAATTTTTCTAACCTGATTACAAGCCCTCCGGTTAAAAAGTCTATCTGACTGAATTTTGGGTGCTCACGCAAGCTTGCATCATATGAAGAGAGAAGAAGAGAGAGAGAGAGGAAAAGTTCTGTATATTAAATCTTTCTACCAAATAGACTATTGGAACAAGAGAGCGTAAGTCAAGATAGGTGTTCTTCAGATAAAAATTCATACATAAATCGACATGATGCACGAAACTGTTGGCCAGACAACTGATGGTAGTAGAGTTGATAAAATCGAGAGGGAAAAAAGAGGTCCTCGCGAAAAAATAAATCATAAACTTGATAAAAAATTAAAAAAAATAAAATGAATATAAGGTGAATAAATAAATCAAATTGTTGTGTACTTGGCAATCCTCAAATTTGCTTCCTTCTTTCATCTACGCTACTTTCCAATGGGAGGTGAATTCCTCTCTCTCTCTCTCTCTCTCTCTCTCTCTCTCTCTCTCTCTC
>QZCP01000386.1:28258-41888 GCA_003956705.1 Brevipalpus yothersi
CTCTCTCTCTCTCTCTCTCTCTCTCTCTCTCTCTCTCTCTCTCTCTCTCTCTCTCTCTCTCTCTCTCTCTCTCTCTCTCTCTCTCTCTCTCTGCCCTCCTCCCCAAAATATTTACGATCCTTTTTCTCACCTTTGACAAGTGTCAGCCACTTTTTGAGCTCTATCCATATTTGAATTATGTATGAGAGTTATTATCACGCATATCTATGAGTGAAATATATTTTCTCTTCCAGCCAAAATTCGAAAATCGGGAACATCAACAGGGGAGAGAGAGAGAAAAACAACACATTTCCCAATCACATGAATCAGGCTGAGACAGGATCGAAACTTTTGCTCATTTAGACATGTGTAACCATCAAGTATATGGATCTAGTATTGTTCTCTTTCTTTTCATGATCAAGACACGCTGAGGTCTCGTGTCTTCCAGTCGAACGGAGAAGCGATCTTTGGCCTTAGGCCACCAGCCGATGTCTCAGGAGGTCTCCATGAATTGTTTCCTCATTTTTCTTTTCTCTCTCTCTCTCTCTCTCTCTCTCTCTCTCTCTCTCTCTCTCTCTCTCTTTCTCTCTCAAGCGGATCCCAGCAAATCAGATAAGTATGATAATGTTCATTTCAGGATGAATGTAGGGAATAAACATGTGAGGAACAAGACACGAGACGCTTTTTGGAGGGGGTTCCTCAATTGTTGTATGATCCAAAAATCAGTGATTCTTCTCAATGAATTTCGCTGGCTTTCCATTCATCTGTGTCCATGTATGTTCTGTCTGGTCGACGCGTGCCAACAAAGCCCGGAAGCTCCATAACATTTGGCCCTCCTACGTTGTTATTTTCGGTTTGACACTAGACTTTCTCTTCTTCTCACAGGGAACCATATGAGCTCCACAGAGGAAGAGAGAGAGAGAGAGAGAGAGAGAGTCCAAGAGTAATGATACTTCCATTTGGTTTGAGGAATTGTATACTGGTGGACAAAAGTGCTGGGAAAAAATTTTTCGATAATCATAGAAGTATGGCCCAATTTTGGTGGTGGTCCTAGAGTGAGGCTTAAAATGCTTCTTTGTTGCTGTTTTATGGATGCGATCACATTAATCATATAATTACGAGATGACCATTGGTCAGTCACACTTGTCGGCTGCTATGATTGAAGTATGCAGCTGAGATGTTATCAAAACTAATCTAAACATGGGAAAATATTTGATAAGATTGATTCACTTCCATTTTTGTGATCATACTTTATTATCATCATTATTGTTCAAATAGGCAACACAATTGAACAGATATGCATAATCTTCAGATTTTCTAATGTTTAATGTCAATCAATTATGTACAGTATCAGAAAATTTTTTTTTCTTTCAGAGGTGATAGAAGTCAATATGATAGTACATCTTGTAGTATACAGATTTGATCATCGTTAATTTGATCTTGTTAAGTGATGAAGAATGATGTTGAAAAGATGAAAAAGGAGAGAAAAAAAGCTTTTCTTGCTTCCAAAAACTAGTGCAAAAAAGAAAGGTAGTTGAAAGTAGGTAAAAAGTCAATCGATCAGAATTTATCGATTATTTATAAAGAATATTAGAAAAAGAACACAAAATGAGATAGATTTTGGCATCAATAGAAAAAGGTTTTTTTTCGTTTCGAGAGATTAATGAATGAGCACTTGAAATAATAGTAATAATAATAATAATAGTGATTGATAAATGAATTAAGAGTAGAGAAAATTTTGATGGAAAAAAAGTGATCATAAAATTTTCATGATGGAATCGTGATGATGATTTATCCATCCATCAGATGATAATTACAATTTCCTAATATATATATCAACACAACTCATTTTTCTCAACTTATCAATTCATCTGATATTTGATCATATAAATCTTTATCTTGACCTTGAATTGTTCTGGTGGTCAAATATTTCTTCTTCTTACTTGATGTCCGAGAAGATGATGATCGCCTCTTAAACCATCCATTTTTACGTGGTGAAGACAAATCGACAGCCATTGATGCTGATGGTGAAGAAGATGAAGATGATGATTGTGCTGCAGCATCCGAGATTGATGATCGACTAGAGCGTCTCGATACATTACTACTACTACCATTACCATTGTTCAATAAACTTTCCATTGCATTTACATTGTTTTCACTGGTCATATTTTGTCCACTTATCAATGCATAGTTAACCAATTTATGATAATTTGATGATACTGATGACATGGCCAAATGTTCAGTCGATCCATTGTCACCACCACCATCGCCAGCATGATGATGAGACGATGAATTGGAAAACTTTCGACCAACAGCAGAAGAAGAAGAAGGATCACTTTTTCGACTTGAGTGTTGCTCTACAATTGAGCGAATATCACAATTAATATCGACTTCAGATCCTGAGCCTGAACGCATGGAATGTCCTTGCGAGGGTTCCATGATGAAACGATAGGCACCGGGATGAAGATCATGATTGGAATGATTATCAATAGTGGTGGACAATGGCGGTGGATCGGTGACAGTGGAAACGTGGCTAGAGGAGGAAGGAGGAGGCAGTGGAGGTGGTGGTGGGGGTGGTGATGAGGTTGGTGATGGAGAGGTGGGATGGTGGTGATTATTGTGAGATAGGCTGTGGGGAAGAGGAGGATGAGATGAGGATGAAGTGGAAGATGCTGAGGATACATTTAGAGACGATGGACTATAGTGATGATGCTTTTGATAGCTTGACACAAGACCCAATGAATTTGCTTCTTGATGGCAAATGAAACGCTGATTATGTTGACCAGATTGTTGTTGGAGGCCATGTGAATAGTGTCGATTATCATTATCAAATGGATTACATATTATATTGGGAGATGTTGTTGCTGCTACTGCTGCCGATGGTACAGAGGATGTTGAGAGAGGTATATGAGATGAGGATGAAGATGAATACGGATTGTTGGATCCAGTGATGCTGACAGTTGAGCCTTGAAGGGATGCCACAGGCGGATGGAAAGTTTTCATACAGTTCATACTGTTCACTGATCCTCCTCCAGTTGATCCATTATCTGGAGTCACTTGTTTGCATAGTAAATCACTATTTGAATCACGCAATATTCGCAAAATTTCGGATCCAATTGAATTGGTTGGCATATCATCACTTTGCCCTTTACCAAATAATTGTAACTTTCGTCCGGCAAACTTGAAACTATCATACTTTGAGCTTACTGCTGGATGCTGAGATGATGAATCTTGACTGTCACTGTCATCATTCTGGTAGGAAGAGGGAATAAAGAAAGAGAGAGGAGAAAAAAGATGAAAAAAATTTCAAGATGAACAGGGTAAAGATTGTGCATGGAAAAATTTGCGTCCCCAAAAGTGTATGTGGAACAAAATCTTGACATGCTAAAAGTCTTGGGGAATACGTATATAAGTGAATGGGTGGTTCACAAGGGATCATCAGAGGCATCATATTATATCAAGATTGATATTAGGGGCGGAGAATGGAATGTAGTACACACATACACACATGACATACTTTATATATAAGATGATGTATACACCATTATCATCATGATCATATTATCAAGGTTAAGAAATTGTCTTGCCCTTTATTTCCGCTTCTTTTTTTCCCTTAGCCATGATAAGTATGATTCTTCATGAGTCTCTCTCAGGGTCAATGTAACTTAAACTGGAGAATGGAAATACACACACATATATACAGATAGAAATTCTGAGATGAAAAATATGAGATAGTCTGGAATGATGAATCCATTCCCTACTATTTTTCCTTTCCACATTTTGATAGCGTAACAGGATCCTTATAGTGATAAAAATAAATACAATTATTATTATGACCCTTCTAGCTTTTATAAGCGTTTCTCAATGTTCAACTCAATTCTTTCTCTTACTTTTATTGTTTCCTCTCTCTCTCCAACATATTATCTTAGAATTGATTGATATTGTGTACAATGGCTAAATATTGTCTTATGAAGAAAAGTTCTGTCCATGTACTATGCTCAACACTGTGGTGTGTATCATCTATCTACTGGCCAATATGTAATATTTCAGTTCAATCTGTGTACATGTATATTATTCACTGGCAAGGAAAGCAATAGACAGCAACATGCGAGTTTCCTCGAAAAATGAGTAGTACACTGTGTAGTAACATAATGCAGAGACTTGAGGTCATTAGTTTGATGAGAATTTCATTGCTCCATGATCATCCAATTGTTCCAGCTTATATAATGAACAATCAAAGAATCGAAGATCACACCGTTTGAAGTGTATATGGATGTGTGTTGAAGAAGAGAGAGAGAGAGAGAAAAGAGAGAAAAGAATGAATAGGAAATAGATCGATATCAGCCAATACATAGAAGCTCGATTGGGTACAAAGAATGAGAAGGGCACAAGTTGAAATACAGTAATACGATTGGTGCTACTTTTGGGTTACCAATGGATTGGCTCCCTTATTCTATCTCTTTTCTCTTTTCTCTTTCAATCCTACAAGGGGTCAAGTCTCAATCTTGAGAGCCTAAAATTGCCATAGAATAAGAATAGAGGAGAGAGAGAGGAAAAGATGGTGTTGGATGAGGTCAAGGAACCGGAAAACAGGCAAACAGTGTTACACGGCTAGTTGACTGGTCTTGCTTTTCTATGCTTTCTCTCTTTCCTCATGACATAAGATTTTGGGCATCAAGATTCTTCCACTGGTTACCTATTTGTAATACCATAGATATGATGATGCTGCTGTGGCAAGATGTTACATTCCTCGCTTGGCTGATGTCAGCATTTTGGTGTCGGTGGTAGAGATCATCGTTTGGAAAGGGCAGAGGAGAAGTTCTAGTGAAATGACTCTATTTATCGGAATGAAACTAGCAAACAGTGCGAAATGTCCATGTTTTTTTCGAAAAAAAAGCAAGAGGAAAAGTTTGCGTGTTTATGGGTACAGCAAAAGTCGATAGAAGGCGAGAGATGTGAAGATCAAATTGAAGAGGCAGAAGAGCAAGAGGAAAAGGAAACGAGAGAGGAGAGAGAAGAGAATCTTTAAGATGCTGGTCTTTTTAAGTGATGAGACTCATTACATCGGTGCTTAAGCCTATATAATCAATTAAATTGTCTTACTTTTACATGCACATTTGCTTCCAAAAAGTAAGACCAAAAGCTTAAAAGAAGACATAGAGAGAGAGTAGAGGAAAGAAAATTTGTGTGTGTCCTACTTGACAGCTGAGATTTGCAACCATCAAGAGGTTGCCATTCAATTCTTTACGGTTGACAATAATTCAAAGTAAGTGAAAATTCATAGAATAAGAAACACCAAGTTCTCTTGCTCTCTCTCTCTCAACTCTGAATGTCCATCTAATATGGCCCAAGTGAATGGACAGTGAAAAAAAGGTCCATATAAGCATAGGAAAGGAAGAGAGAGAGAGAGACGAAAAAGTAAATCCACATCTCAGTGGGAGTCAAGAAAGTCTATTTCACTTGTATTCATTCATCTACACAAACAATTTTGTATGTGTGGACCCACTTCTATACCAATGGTCTACCTTAGTGGCCTTATCCAGAGTCCACTTGAATATACTGCTAGGTTATTTTGGAATAGTCCAATCTTCACTTCATCTTAGTTGAATGTTTCTCTCCTTCTTTTGGGTGCACTTTTTTCTTCCCTACTTCTCGAGTCTTTTGATCGAGGAGCACTTTAACTAACAAGAGATTCATTTAGATGAGTGGGTGACTACTACTACTATAGTGGTGAAGGCACAGTCAAGTATTAGCCTCCAAGTGTAACTTGGATCAGCTTTTCTCAGGCTCAAAATGAATGTGTCTATATGTTTTCGAGAATAGAGGAATAGAGGAAGAGAAAGAAAGAGATGTTGATCATGAAAGAGAGTTAAAGATTGTGGAAAGCTTATTCATTTGGATTGTACATTCGAATGTTGCTCCTCTTAGTTAGAGTTCTAATACGATTGGCGAAAAATACAGTAATAATAACAACAGCGAAATCAGCTAGAATGAGGAAAAAAGAGAATGCAACTGAATGAAGAACAGAGAATGGAAGAGAGAAAAGCAACAAGATTTTGGACAATGATTTTCGGAATCACAATCAGTGAATAAAATCGGCTTGCATCTAAGTGAAGAATGGACTTTATTGTGTCACTCATCATGTGGAGAGAGAGAGAAAGGGAAGGGAACTATCGACTCAATATGCATACAGACACACACAATCACCAAGCGTGTACATTAAAAGGGAGAAAGAGAGAGAGAGAGAGAGAGAGAGAGAGAGAGAGAGAGAGAGAGAGAGAGAGAGAGAGAGAGAGAGAGAGAGAGAGAGAGAGAGAGAGAGAGAGTTCTGTCTGTGTGAAAAGCGCCAAAATTTGGACTATCAGTAGACTGGATTTCCCAAGATTCCAGTTGCTCCTGTTCATTGGAATACAATAGACCCTGACACTGTGGCTTGACACTGTTTTCGGTATTCATTACTGCACGGAACAATGTCAACTATTATTATAATGGATTTGCATTGTTATCCAAGTATATGCTGCTCACTCTACAAGATTTTGAATTCTTCTTTTTCTCTTCTCTCTACTTTTCATTTATTCACATTCACATTTACAGAATTTGAATGTACATGTATATGTAAAATCAGGAAAAAAGAGAATAAGAGAGAAAGAGAGAAAGAGAGGATCTATAAAAACAGTGGATTGGGCACCATTCTTTTATCATCAACACATTCATTCTCCCATTTACGACTTTCAACATTTACATTTGAACTTCTTTGTGATATTCTCTGGATCCCACATGCATATACCGTTACAGTCAAAGAGAAAGAGAAAAAGAGAGAGACTTATGTGAATATCTGCGCTTTGGGCTGTAAGCCTTTGTTATGATCCGATGATGATAAGTGTGAGTACAGATACAGAGTATGGAAAATAAACCGAAAATGGATGCTCAAAGTGGGCACGGATGCAGATCAGAATAGATTGCCAGTATATGTATAATACTATAGATGATCCATGTTAATCCAGGCAAGGATTGACTTGGATGAGCATCGGAACCATTAACGGATCAATGTGAATGATGATGATCAATGAATATTTTCATCATTCAAAGAGTATTTCTGATTGTGTGCTTAAAGATATGATGCATGTGTGTGTGTATATATATGATGAAAATTTTGGATTTAGATATGAATACAGCTAGGAAGAGGATCATCCCGGATCAAATCATAGGAGAGAAATGAAAAGCTAATTCAGAGGGTTTTCGGAAGGAATACTGGCTTCCCGAGGAATCATTCGAGTGGATCTGGAATATATATGCGTGAATCTTTCTTTCCCTTCGTGTGTATATAGAAGAGAGAGAGAGAATAAATATTCATAACCATGAACAAGATTGAAAATTTCCGGATCAAAAAGTTCTTCACGAAAGATATTTCCCAAGAATTGTTTGTTATTAATATATATTTTTCGCTCACCTCATGTGCAGTCGAATTGATGGCATTGTATTGATATGTGATACTGGCATTAGATGAATTGTATTTGAGCAATGGCTGATGTACACTGGATGAGGACAAGTGGGCATCAGAGAAAAGTCCGGAAGTCCCGTTACTTGGCGGTGATTTACCATTAACACCGGAACCCGTCACCATCTTGACCATAGAAGGTGAATAGTAGTGATCACTTGAATTGGTATCACTTTTATTCGATGAATGTTTACTTACTTTACCCGTAACACTGCCACTGACACTATTCATTGGAATACTTGGAACATCTCTTCCGTTATCTTTTGATTGTGGCGGTGAATGTTTGACATACGAAATAGCTGATGCTCGACCATGTTGCTTCTGTTGTATAGAAGATGGAATATGATCAACCATCATCATGTTTATCGGTCCTGATGGAGATTCATTGGACTCATGAGAATTGAGACGTTCCTTGACCGTTGATAATTGATCACTAGATTGCTGTTGCTGCTGTTGTTGTGGAGGTGGCAGAGGGGGTGGTAAAAGTGTTTGTTGCTGTTGTTGTGATCGATATACATTGTTGGACTGTGGTTGATCTGATTTTTTGTCCGATGAAGGACCACGAAAAGAATTCATTAAAGTTGTGGTTGCATATGGTGCTGTTGATGAATAGCCTTTCTTGCCAAAAGTGACCATAGAATGTCCTTCCACTTCCGCATAATATGCAACTTCATCATCAGCGATAGCATATTCACTATCCTCGGTGGTAGTACATCCGTTAGCACGATTATTGGTATCACTTTGATTCATTTGCATATCACTGCCATCAATTGAATATTGATGCTTATGATAATTTGTGTCAATCAAACTGTACACTTTACCATTGGAATCCATGGCATTTGATGAGCCATACTTAAAATTACTGGCAAGCCATGATGTTTTCATATTGGATCCATTACCGGATGATGATAATGAGCCAGATGATTTACCACCCACACCTGGCCCACTGGCACCAGGTAGACTTGAATTACCATTGCTCATCAATAATCGGCCATTGGCACCATTTGAATTGATTATCATTCCATTGAGACCACATTTTTCCAGCTCATCACATTTGCTCAATTGAACAGTCAAATAATTGGCGACACTTTTTTTCCAATTCAAATGTCGTCGAGCAAATATCACAAAAATTAGTGCTGATATTAAAAACATGGACACAAGAGCACTCAATATGAATGTTGGATCACGAGTGAATGAAGTTAATTGATTAGAATTGTGAGCCAGTATGGAATCATTTTGCAATGAAGGAGATGAAGATGGGGATGAGGAGGAGGAGGAGGAGGATGGAGATGAAGATGAGGATGATGAAGAAGAAGAAGAAGCTGATGAGGTAGATGAAGATGAAGATGTAGAATATACATAACCAGGAACCATGTGAAGGGGTACTGATGGTGAATAAGGCCCTGACCCCAGAGAATTGAAGGCAGCTAACTGGACATCATAAGTTTCACCTTCCGTTAGATTGTGTATATAAACTTCATGTGCCTGAAGTGATGTGTTGAATATATCTCGGAACCATGTATCTTTGGATAATATTTGTATTAGATAGCCCATAGGCTGTCCGGTGCCCCATGAGGAGCTGTCCAAGGGTTTCCATGATAAATGGATCACCGAATTATTGATAGCCGAAATGTGTAGATGTTCAGGATGCCTTGAGGGCAAATCTTTGGGTGAACTTATCTGTTTTGAAGGAGCTAAAATTTTTGTGGGTGAATAGAAGAAGAAGTAGAAGAAGAGGAGGAGGAAGAAGAAAAAGATGCAAAATGATGAAGAGTGAGAAAAATTGTGTGTATGTATGTGAAAAAAATCACGATAATCGCATTCATTTATGTATTCAAATTTATTCCATTCAACCGATGAAGTATTTAAGGTTGATAGGATTGTGGAGTTGGGAGAGAGAGAGCTAAGAAGAAGAAAAACTCATCGGAAATTATATTCTCTCTGTGTGTATGTGTAAAATTTTCCTAAATATTCTAATAGTTCCAGTGTTTAGTATAATATCAAGGAAGAAGGAGAGAAAATATATTCCATCAGGATCATAATTCTTCTAAGCAATTGAATTTTTTCTCCTTTTCTTTCTCTCTCTTTCTCTTTCTCTCACCTCCAGGATGCAAGAGGAGGCAAAAGATAAGGACACAGACTAGAAAGTAAGAAGAGAGAGAGAGAAAAAAGTGTAAAAAGTAGGAATAAGAAGATGGGAAAAGAAAGTGAATACAGATGCTGAGGGGGAGGTGAAGAGAAAGAGAGAGAGGAAGAGAAGATAAGGTAGATTACAGGGTAGAAATGTGGGAGGAAGAATAAGTGAAAAGGGTGAAAAATGATAGAAACCCCGTAAGTAGTGTTCTTTCTACTGTACTATAAGTAATGATAGTTGTATGAAGATGGAGAAAAAGCTTGAAATAAGAAGATGAAAATTTTGGACAAAAATGCAAGTGGGAAAAAAAGAAGAGAGAGAAAGAAGGAAAGATGATGAATACCTCTTAAATCAAATGTGTAACACATGGGGTGGTAAGAGGGCGGAGATGAATAGAATAGGAGCAAGAATAGAGGGATGAGGATGTAAAGTTGAAAGTGGATCGTTTGTGGGATGAATTGGATGCTGATGGGCACATCTCACAAGAGGTAGGTAGAAAAAATGTTCATCTCAAAAATCAAAGTTTGGAATGTGTATAATATATATGAGTATATGTATATGGATGAATGGTTGGTGAATGAAAAGGAAAATAAATATCCATGTCCATGGAGAGAGAGAGAGAGAGAAAAGGCAGAATCTGTGGTATTACTTGAAGTGGGTGGCTAGTCAAGTGATGAATTGAGCCTACTATTTGGGCCATAAAAATAGACCGAGAGATAGGCAACATTGGAAATGTGTGGAAGGAATATACGCTTTCTGTGGGCTATGTGTTCCCTGGATTAAATAGGGATGATGATACTAGTTTAACAGTTGAATTGATTGCTCTGAACATTTTATGGCATTTAATGTATCAAGTGGAAGTGAAAACAGAGTAGCAACATAAGTTTTGAGAAGAGAGAGAAGCAAGGAGGAAGAAAGATGTTGGGAAAACTAAGGTAGATAGATGTGAGAAGTTTAAGAAGAAGAGGAAGAGGAAAGAAGATATTCGGGATCAAATTGAAATTGTAAAGAGAGAAACACAAGTTGGTATATTGGTCTTGAGATTCCATAAGATAGGAGAGAGAGAGAGGAAGATACAGGAATGATGTGTCTTACAGAATCTTGAGAGAGGATTGAGAAAGAGAGGAAAGAGTTTCTGAGAGGAGATAGGGAAAACGGAAAAGGAAAGGATGCGGGATGGAGAAATATTCCATACATAAGGATCAAGATGATGGAAAGTAGCTAGTGGGGAGTTAAGATGAATGTGATGCATGGGAAAACGTGCAGGGAAAAATATATCATTCTAATGAATTGCTTACAATTAATGATAAGGCGTGAGGATGCCGAAGCAATGCCTCCTTGATTGGATGCTTCGCAAATATAAATTCCGTCATCTGATGAGCCAACATCTCGAATCTCAAGCGTCTTATCCTCACGTCTGATTTGTATTCTGATCATGAACATGATGTAAACAATGCAGCGGAGAAGATGGAAGAGAGAGAGAGAGAGAGAAAGAGAAAGAAGATGAAGAAGAAGAAATCAAATACTGAGGAAAAAGTATGATGATGTTGAATATGATCATGACAGCCGAGAAAGAGTCAACTGATATGCTTTCGAGGTAGAAAGTGAAAGTGAAGATGGTTTAGATTCTGAAATTGCTGTCATCAGTACAAAGTGGGTGGCGGTTAAGGAATAAAGAAGAGAAAGAAGAAGGAGAAGAAGGAGAAGCAGAAGAAGAAGCAGAAAGTATAAAAGCAAAAAATGGGTACAGAATGGAAAGATGGTTGAGGATGAGTTGAACCAATAAAGTTACGCTTAAAGAGCCAAGTGAGTAGAATGATAAAGAATAAGAAAAGAGAGAGAGATGAGAGAATGTATATCATCAGGAATACAAAACGTTGCAATGAAGAAGAAAGTGGAGAGAAGGAAGAAGAAGAAGAAAGATGAAAATAAAGAGAAAAAGTGATAAAATGGCTCAGAGGAAGAAGAAGAATAAGAAGAGAAGTTTTTCTTCTTCCTCTTTCTTTTTCTTCTTCTTTATGGTGTTTAAGAATCTTTTGACTCAATCTTGGGCCAAAGTAAAAGTAAAAGAAATAATGTTAGTACAGTTATTATGATGCTCGAGATCACTAATAATATCATGTCCATAAATATATATATATGTATATATGTGAGCATTGTGTGTATATGTAAGTGTAGAGTAGAGGAGAGGAAGTATAATCGAAAGGAACAAAATCTTCTGTATACAGAATTTATATATACAGTTGGCAAAATATGATGAAAATTTAATCAAAGATTTCCAAGAAATCGGCTGCTTTCAATTCTATAGTTTGAATAGGCAACAATAGGCTCGAATAATAGGTAATATAAGGACATGATTTATCATCATCAAGGAAGCAACAAAATGATGAAGATGAAGAAATTCAATACTCATGCATGGAGAAAAGTTGAAAAACGTGTTGGATTTAAACATTCTTCTCTCCTATCTCATATGAATACTTCTCTGGAAGAATAGGGACAAATGAGATGAGGAAAGCAGATGAGTTATTTGAGATGATGATGGATGAATGAGAATGTATCGATATAATCAATGCTCAGATGAAAAGATTAGAGGGATGATCAAAAAGAGAGGAACATAGTTATAATAATAATTATGTACTGATGAACAGCGTTGGGTAAGATAATCTTAATCTTCTTTTCACAATCCAGTGGACACATATAATTACCTGTCAATCGGCAATTTACCACCTTTCTTAGTCCATGTGATCTGTGGTGAAGGGTCACCGGTTGCTTTACATTCAAATCGGACATCATCACCTTCCATCACGGTAACATCACTTGGCTTAACGGTAAACTTGGGTTTCACTGGAATCCCGTTATTCAGGAATAGATGAGGAGGGGAGAAAGAAAGAGGGGTCGAAAAGAAAGAAAGAAGAAAGACAAAAATAATTAGCTATCAGTTATTGGCTTCGAAAATAA
The DNA here is from genome assembly GCA_003956705.1 of Brevipalpus yothersi. Taxonomy (NCBI): domain Eukaryota; kingdom Metazoa; phylum Arthropoda; class Arachnida; order Trombidiformes; family Tenuipalpidae; genus Brevipalpus; species Brevipalpus yothersi. The sequence goes on from QZCP01000386.1 coordinate 40,828, forward strand.
TCATGATTTCAAATCAGCTGATGCATGCTGTCATACATGTACTAGTAGTTGTAGTAGTAGTAGTAGATGTAGTCAATGTTTTCCAGAGTTCTGATTCGGAACAAAGAAAGCTCATTATACTACATGAAAAATACTCTGAAACTAAACAGATAGCTTGCAAGAGAAAGAGAGACTCATGTTGAGCATCTCTCCATCTCATGAACCGTTACAGATGAGCTGATTGTTTGTGAAGAGAGAGAGAACAAAAAAGTAACTTCAGAGTATAACAACAAAGTTATGCTGAGTAGCTTCCATGTTCTTCGAATTCCGGTTGATGACCTTCCAAGGGAAAATAATTTCGAAAAGTTGGGCAAAATTCTACTCTCTTCTTCGAAATCATGTGAAGAATTGTTGGAATTTGATGGAAAATAATTACCTAATACTTTAACAGTTGCCGGTGGAGATTCTCGAAGTCCAACAATATTTTCAGCTATACAATTATAACGACCCTGATCATTGGCTTGAACATTTTCAATTTTCAAATCACCACCAGGCAAAATGTTGATACGAGTATCGGTTGCCGGATATAAGAATTGTCCATCTTTTTTCCATGCTATTTTCGGCTCAGGAAAGCCTCGAGGTGGTGTACAATTGAGTATCAATCGATCGCCGGCTATTGTATTTTGACTTTTAGGAACTGATCGAAATTCTTCACGAAAATCTGGAGGAAAAAATTGAAACAGGAAACAAATAATAATGATTAGTGTGGGTTCCATGATGTGGTAGTTGATAAGCTCCTATAAGTATGTATAAATACATACATATTATGGCATAAATACTGGAAAACCTCTGAGTCGCTTGATTGAATGGCTCATGAGCCAGTAAAATAATGAGACAATCTAATTTAATATTCACACACACATTGACTTTGAAGCCTATTTGCATGTGATTGCGTGTAATATGTTACACTTTTGGGGTTAGAAAATAATTTTGACCACATCCAAGTGTGGCAACAATTTGGGATGCAAATAAATTGAATTACTCTCTCTCTCTCTCTCTCTCTCTCTCTCTCTCTCTCTCTC